>JAODUK010026756.1:0-10865 GCA_027564635.1 Typhlichthys eigenmanni
TGTGTGTGTGTGTGTGTGTGTGTGTGTGTGTGTGTGTGTGTGTGTGTGTGTGTGTGTGTGTGAGAGAGAGAGAGAGATGTACCTTGTTGACCAGAGATCTCTGCTTTACATCTTCATTTCCTGTTGTATCGGACGTTAGAGATTATACAGTATATGTAGTAACTTGTGATGATGGCATGACAAATTTGAAGTGCATGTTATGTAATGTTATCTATTGGGAACACTAACAGGGTTCACATAATTGTTTCTGACAGTTTGACTCAAATGCAGGCTCAATAAACTACATTGGATCTGCATGTGTTTTCTTTGTAACGCGTTACAGAAATATATGGACCCACATGCATAGATGCACATTTTTAGATTGTTCTCAGTGTTAAAGTCCATCTTTGTGCCTGTTGATGTTTATGGGATGTTCCAAACTTCCATCTATACCAATGGATAACATAAGGACACTGTAATCCTTATACATATGCAATCAGAAACGAAACGCGGTATAGACGAAGAAAATAATGTATACACAGACTAATATGTATTTAATATATTCCTTTATCATTGTATTTAATTAACATGTTCAACCTCTTTTGACTTCCACTGGTTCTCACTTAGAGTAGCTGCTAAGTGAAAGCTTGTTTAAAAGGCCCATTTGCTGAGAATTTTAATTGCAGAGAAGCAGGCAGGTAGCGTTCAGTCCTCTTGGTGTAATTATCAGGGCGAGAGCGAGAGATCATTTGCTAGCCCTTCATGCCCTTGTCCAGTTCTAACTTCGTCTCCCCCACTTGAACGATTGCCGTATGCAACAGCAGGCAGAGCTGAATGTATCATACATTTCATACTTCTAGTGTAGAGGAAATCTAAGGGATAGAATACCCTTCTTTTTTTTTTTGTTAAATCATAAATAAAAATAACCATTTACACTGTAAAACAGAATATCGGTCATCAAACACAGAGGTCTTTGTCATTGGTTTACCAGTTCAGCGTTGCTATAACAACACATGTTTTGACAATTTGGTGCATAAGAGTATATTTAGTTAATTTATAGTTTACATGGCTGTTGTAGCATGGGATGGGACTTTTGTTCACATTCAGGTAACAGCCATGTGAACCTATTGAGTGTAGTCCCAGAAACATGATTTAAGACGAGAACCCATCCATTCCAGTCTGCTGTTAGCCGGTCCCCCATTGTGTATGAACGGTGCAACTGTAGTAACAACCTTAACAACCTCCATCATGTCTTGGAATGCCTGTGGACCTAAACCTGCCTCCACAGTGTGTCTCTGATGGTCTTCCAGGTAGAAAGAAAGATTACTGACAGTACAGCCAAGTGCATACATGCAAGAGAGCCTCGCTCCGCTGCTCACGGTCCTCTCATCCCTCCGTCGGCCTGTCAGAGCAGGGGAAAGGTGGGCCATCGCAGTCACCCCCCTCCATGCTCACACCCACCCCATACTTCAGCACCCCTAACACAGACAGCTTCAACTTTACCATGCACATCTGGCTGGAGGATCTGCAGCTCAGAGAGAGAGAGGTGACAAGACAAGCTGATCCCTTCCCTGCCACATCGCCCTCTAGGTGTTTGGCTCTGTCTGACTCTGTCGTTCTAATAATGGGAGCGCTTGCTCCCGTGCACCGTCGACCCGCGCCCCCACCCCCGCGGTTTGCCCCTGCAAAGTGCAGTGAAACACACCTGACGCGAGGATGACTCAGGTGGCTGTCAGCCTGCCGCCGGGGAGAAAACTCTTGACTCGACCGTACAGGGCGCCACTGTGTGTGTTTGCACCTTGTGAGTGATTGTGTATGTATGTGAGTGTTTATGTACAAGCCTGTGGGTGATGTGTTTTTGTGTGCATTTGTGTCCATACCTGTGGTTGTGACGTGCGTGTGTGCGTGCGTGCGCATGCATCACTATATCTCCAATGATGGTGCGTCATCTCAGTCACACGGTGATAATAGCAGAGATGTAGGAACTAGCAGACACGTTTGGAAGAAACCTCTAACAAACTCGGAAGAGTTTCACGTCAATGTTCTCGAATGTTCCGGATATCACTGAGCAATGGGGTCACAATGTGAGAGAGAGTGAGCTAGAGGCATAGATCGATGTGCACAAATCATTCCCATTGTCCATTTTTGCAGATGTTATTAGGTGTGTGTGTATACAGTACATACACAGAATTTGTCTGTATAACGAATTATAGTTTGTGTTTGAAGATGTTCTGCGCATGCATTTTATAATTAATCCAGACCGAAGAGGAGAGAACAGGACAGGCATCATGTCTGTGAGGTAAGACACTATATTACCGATACACAAAGTACCCAGGGAACTGCATAGATTGGCTGGAGCTATAGCGCACCATGCCCAGTGTAAAGTCACCCTGCGGACCACTACACAGCATGCCAGGATCTAATGGCTTGGCATGGATTGGGAGGTTATTCAACGTCAATTAATGGCGAGTTAAGCGATTGCAAGCTATTGTACGCTGATACACTGTCATATTCAGCGAACATCTCGTGGTCCGCTAGCTGCCTGTTCTGTGTGTACACAAAAAAAACGCTATGGCATTGAAGGGAGAGGCGTTTTTGTTTTGGTCAAGTTTCAATATTAATCTTCAAGCATCATTGATTTGACCTTTAAGAATTTGAATATGATGTGTTTTTGCTAGGGCTGCGCGGTTTGACCTAAAGTCAAAATCACGATTAATTTAACATTGTAACTTGGTTACGATACTTTGTTTTGCTTTTGTATGAGTTCTGCTCCATGATGCTTCCATGCAGCCGACTAGACGTGCAGAGGTACGTGCATACACCATAGAACTATACATAAGGACTACACATGCGGTAGTTTTACAAGCTTTTGTAAAAACATACTATTTGTAAAAGCATGATACTTAAGTGTTGCTGGCAATGGGCTAAAACATTAAATAATAAATAATGATTATCTTAATGAAAAATATTGACAGGCAAAAGTTGACTTACCCTGCTGTATTATCCTGTATGGGCAGTTATGTTTATTATTCACGTATGCATTTGGAATTGCCTTTTCTCTACTCCACCTACTAATTGTAAACATTTTTGTCTACTGTGATATTTTAGAATCATTATTCAAGAAATTGTATTGCTGTAGGAATGTCTAATTGAAAGAGCTGACTTGATATCGCTATAGCTTAGGCGACGCCTAACTTGGAACGAAGAAGGAGCTACCTACGAGGGGCAGCTATATTAACAATAGCTGTAGAAAGCCCACCTTGATATATAATAAGTTCATTAACCCTCGCGCTGTCCTATGGGTCAAAATGACCCGGTGCACTTGCCAGTAGCGGGCAGCAACCACAACACAGACATATGACATTCCGCGGTTTGCTCCCCCTGCTGCTAGTCTGTTGAATTGCCTTAGGACAGTGGGAGGGTTAAGTTGTCTGTCATGCGTTATGAGTCTGTTCTGCTCTGATAAATGTCTGTGTGACACCTGTAGGTACCATATTGTTCTATATATAGGTACCCGATCTGTGCCGCCTGCTCGATCCGTTCTGTGTATTGAACACTAGCACTGGCTTCCCGATCCATATCACGCATGTGCACATTTTACAGTTTCCTTGTATAGCAAGCGCAATGGAAATATTCTTTCAGCGATTCTCCTAAGTAAACCAACACGTTTCTCAAAAAAAAAAAGGTTTGTGCGGTATAAACATGTTTTTATTAACATTGTTTACAATAGCCGTGACAACTGTGAGCTGGTTGCTATGCTGTAATCTCAGCCAAAATAAACTGAGCTGAGAGCAAAGAGACTGGGAGTGCTGTTGAGGAGGGGTAGAGAGGAATGCAACCCACTCAGCACTCAATGCGGGAGGGGCAGTCACTCTCTCACTCACTCACACACACACACAATGCTTTTGTTAACATTAGGAATTAGGAACAAGGACGGTTTCTTTAAATACAAAAGTGCAACTGGGCTGATGTTTTCCAGATACATTATAGAGAATAACTAAGAAACACAGTAGAGTAGTGTTTGTGTGTGTGTGCGTGAGAAAGAGAGGTCTTTGCTCATTTGTCTCCGTTATAACCAGTCCAGTACCAGATGTCTCCTGTCACTGAGCCAATCAGCCAAATCAATGCTTTAGATTCCTAAAGAAGGCTGAACACACACACACACACACACACACACACACACACCAGGGAGGGATACCAGCTTCACGCGCCGCCATTCACTTTAGACGGGTTTAATTCCCAAGGTGAGAATGCACACCCGGTAACACTAACGGTTCACACAAAGCAAAACACTAATAACTTTTTATGTCAGTCAACTCAAAGTTAGCCAGCAGTTTATCTGACAAGTACATCGATGGATATGTTAACATATGGTATACTAATGATTATTGTAAGGCCTCTGTAAACATAATAGTTAATTAAATATTAGGTATAAGGATTTAATTGTACAATTGAAATATTAAACATCTAGAAATCCAACCAGAGGTGGATTTATTTTTAATATCTTTTAAAATGTGCATTTGTTTTCAGTAGTATTGTTAGGTAGGCACAGAATGGCAACATAATTTCCATAGTATTGTTGTAAGATCGCTTTTAACAAAGTATACGACCACATATTTGCTGCCAAGAAGAGATTTATCATTGCTTCTGAAGGCCTAATTTGTTGCCAAGTGCATTATGTAATAAGTGAGAAGCCCCATTTTCTAAAAACTACAGCCATCAATGAAACCCATGACAACAGGTGACGGGAAAAGACCAATCTGGGTGGAAAAATATTGAACATTTCATACATTGGCTCGCGTCAGCGTTCAGCTCAGAACAGTGTCTGAGAGAGCAGGCACACCGCATCACGCTAGCACTCCCCATTAAAACCAATACTAATGAAATTGTCTCAGCCGACATTAACAGTAGACAATGTGACACCTCAAGATCTCTGCTGGAATCAATAGTAATGGAATTCCCTAGGAGGGAGTTGGAGGCCTCTCCATGACTATTCAATTCAATGGGAGTGCAGTGACACACTGTCAGATACATTTTAAATGCCAAGCAAATGTCATGCGACTGCGATGCGGTTGTTTGCCCTCCCCCACATAACGTCATGTTTGAGTCGATTATTAAAGGAAAAAAAATCGCGATGAAAGACGGGAAAGCTGTTAAAAGGAGATGCTGCTCTTACGAAAGGAGAGGGTCCTGTTAATAAAGATATTCTTCTCTTGTTAATACTTCTAGTCTTAGAAACACAGTTGTGTAATAATTGTGTCTTGGTAACCTCCATTTGTCCTCCCTGTGGATGTGTGTTTGTGCACAGACAAGCACAGACAAGCACGCACACACACAACTTGTATTAAAGGTGTAGTCAGCTATTGTAAACTAATTGTAATCTAAAACAATCAAATTCACAAAATATCTCCTCGCATTTCGCTAGCTTACCGTTCTCTGTGCATGTTGAAAAAACTAAACAAATACTTTCTACACAGCTCTAGCTCCGTTAATATTAACATAAACCAAGTGGCAAACACCGCTCACTTCCACAAAGCCGTAGTACTACAGTATGCTTTGCCTCACAATGCATATTGATGTGAGACGGCGCCACGCAGCAACGCGGAGACGTGGTTTTGATTTGAGCTCGACCCTGCCTTTAAACCAGGAGCAGAGAAACAAAATGACACTATGACAGCAGAAATAGCAATGATTTTCACTACACCAATCCCCTCCCCTCCAAATGCCTACAGCAATAAAACAGCCACCAGTGTGTGACAATAACATTTTAGCACCCAAATCAAAGCAAATGGAACAAGTATGGATTTGATACAGTCCCAAGGCACTCCAGCGGAAATAACAATAGACCCAATTAATTTGTAGTTTTTACGAATGCCATCTTGGCAGAAAGGCTTCCTTATGTATCTAATGTAACACGGCAAACATTTTCTGGACGTCACGGCACACACATTTCCTGTACAAGACCCAAACAAAGGCAGGATGTATATGGTTTGCAGAATCATCAGACCAGACATCATACATGGTCGTATACATGAGACATTCATACGGCATAATAATATATATCAATATCAGCACCGAGCTTCTGCACTCTGTACTTCCATATATTGTTCTGCACTTTACTCTGTACAAAGGTCAAACTTGTAAAACATAAAGAATATAATAAGTCAATTATAATATAAGAATATCATTTTCCATAATAGTACAATTACTTATGTTTACCATCTGAGGCAACTCCTGCATAGGCGAAAGTGTACATTGTGTAAGTAATGTAAGGTTGCCTAACAAAGTTGGGGAATAGATACAAAATTATACATAATTGGACATTGCAGCTATCAGGATATATATCGAAAAGTATATTTACTGTGTTGCCACAGATATGTCTTTGGTGCAGACATACTCCGCCACCGCCACAATTTATTGACTGATTTTATGTGTTATAGCACCTTGAACTGTGAGAAACAACATTTATTTGGATTTGTATGTGTATGACAATAAACGTCAACTTGACTCACTTGAGCTTGTGCTTTTTTCCCCCACGTCAACATTTACTGGTTGCCAGGGGTGACTCTAGGCTTGGGGTATACTAAGATGCACAACACAACGTTCAAGTAATTAATACATTGCTGTTAGGTACGGGTATGCAAATATCATACTGCAGGATTCCTCTTGGCATTTAAGCCGTGTTGGCTTGATGTGCTCACATTCTTACCTGGGGACTGCTTGCTCCAGATTAATTTCTACTGACAAACAAACATAAAGACATGTTTACTTTACAAGAATAGAGCATGTTTAATACAAAGGGAACTGTGATTAACTAAACCCTTTCTTGATGATTAGCTTATACCTTTAGCCTGAGAAAAAAAATAAAAAGCATTGTTTTTACAAATCACACTGAGTGGGGCTTACACTACAAGAATATACTGTACATGGCAATATGTATGTGGTGGGGTAGACTTAAATGTCTATATTAATTGATATAATGTATTGTCTAACATGTTGACTTTGTGACAATGTGAAGCTATTCTTGGAGACACCACTTGCTAAATCAAGCAGGAGACATTATTTGACTGGTGTTTATAGCTTTGTGCGCACTGTGAACCGTTCGGCAGTGATGAACACATCACTGGTGGGGGGGAAAATTGAAGTCGATAAAATATTCGATAGATCACTGAGTGAGTAGTCACTCACATCTTACAAATTGCACAAATTCTGAGGGGTTTTAATTAATATAGAAATTAGACATTTTTACACTGTTCTAGAATTGACTGTATTCTGTACCCTCAAGAAGATTATCTGCACAATGACTGTTGCAGCTGTCAGGTGCCAAAATGTTTACTTTTCCTACAACTTGTAGTGCAAAATTGTTCTGGAGCAGAACATTAATTTCATAAACACAATATATACATTTAATGACGCATCCACACTCAAATCTGTGCAAAAACATTCGTTGTAATTTGCAGACTTTTGGGCAGAGACCTTTTTCAAGGAATTATGGATGGAGTGCAGACGTTTGATAGCATTTTGATGATTACACTTAATGCACTGGTGTGTCCATTTGCTACCCATTTAAGCCTTGAAGGCCTATGCCCAAATGCTTGCAAATTAAACCAATATTTTTTCACAGATTTGAGTGTGTGCGGAGGCTTCTTTACATGCATTTTTAGTTTTTAAAAGCTCCAGCACTCCAGGTAATCTATTACCAGATGATCTTTGTAACACAATGTTACAAATATTCAGACCTCACTGATCAACTCATAATAGCGGTGAATCGTCTCTGTCCTTAGTACTGAAATCCCACTCCACTTCCCTTGGGTATGCGATATTCATTTACGGCATTTGGCAGACGCTTTTATCCAAAGCGACTTACTTGTCAGTAGTTGGACAGGTCATACAACAGCAATTTTAAGCAAACATTATTTTATTAAACAGTTACAGCATCTTGTCACCATGACTACTACACCTTGTCAATATATCATTAAATCAACAATGTTCCTAATAGACTAAAAAAAATGCTTAATACATTAGAGCAATAAGAGCAGGACAGTAATTTTAGTCTGTGTAGAGTGTGTGCAGTATATTTAGCACAAACACCAAAGAACATCCCATTCTCCCCCCCCGATTACTTTTGACCAAACAACAAGTGAGCATTTACACGCTCAAAGCACTCCAGTCAAGTTACCCGAGTTACCCTCAGAAGTGTGTCAAAATACCTCATTAATAACTCAAAGATCTGTAGCTAATTAGGGTTTCAATAGTATACATCTGCAACTCACTAACGTGTATATTTATTATGAAACTTAACTGAATATAAACCCAACATGTCCACTGTGACATGGCTACATGAATGACTGGCTACATTGTTACAAGGGGTTAAACTCCCAAATAATCATCTATTAATAAAAACCTAAACACATATAAATATAAAGTAACTGCATTTATAAAGAGTTTTATTCCAAAGCGCTTTACATTGTTTGTCTCACATTCACACGCACATTCATAAACCGACGGCGATGTCAGCGATGTAGGGAGGCACCTGACCACCGGGGGAGCAGTTAGGGGTTAGGTGTCTTGCTCAAGGACACCGCGACACTTTGTGAGGAGTTAGCGGGGTTCGAACAAGCGAGTTCTTGATCCATCGCCTCGCTCATACCCACTGCACCACTTGTCGCCCGTATATAGTTATCTGTCACATAAACACACACAATGGGTTCACACAAACATCTCCTGGGTGGCAAGGCAGGTGACAAGGTTTGTGTGTGTGTGCGTGCGCGCACGTCTCTCCCCTCTTAATTAGCGAGCTGCGCTGATGACTGCAGACAAGGGTCAAACTGTGAGGAGCAGCGTCGTGTGTGTGTGTGGGTGTTAGGAAGTTGTTTCACATTCCACATCACTTGTGAGACCCCCTTAACACACACCTTAACGACAATAACTGATGGATTGTACCCAGCATGAGTAGGCCAGAACTGCTTGTGTGTTACTTTGTAGTTTGTTGAACAGCTGCTTCGTAATGACAACTAGCTAGCAAAGCAAGGGACAAACCCCAGCGTGGCACAGAGATGTGCAAATATATGTCTTTTGTTAGAAAATACTAATTAATGTATTCAAATTAAATTACTGGTGCCAGAAAATGTATCAAGATTAAATGCATTGTATTTCATATTTTTAAATACATTTGTAACATTGGACATTCTGAATTTGGTCAAAATGGCAGAACATTCAGATGTGTATAATGTACACACAAGGCTCTGGTGAAGATTGGCATGAAGAATACTACTACATCCAAGCAAAATGTGTCTCCTAATAATGGTGGTGGTAGCCAACCTGTTTTGAAGGTTACTAAGATGACTACAGAACCTTTTCACAAAGCTCCCCCAAGGCTCGTAAAAGGTGAGAATTTGTACTGTAGATCCTGAAGTTTGGATTGCACAGAAAAACAAGGAGGGAATGAGTTCACCATCGATGTGATCTGGCCCAATAGCTGATCTATGGATATTGCAAATAGGTTTCAGGACTTAAGTTCGCCGTTATGTTCTGTAGTAAAGCTCCACCTCGTTGATGGTTTTGTAATTTTAGGGAGTTTGTCTCTAAAATGGCTCAGCTGATTCAAACTGTCAAATAGTTTTCAATGTAGACACTAGTCTTGTTATTCAGTTTAAGATTACATTCATATTTTATGAATCACAGATAAAGATTTTTGAAAATACAAACTTACTACACTATCAAAACAAATTACATTTGCATTTTTTCAGCACTGTCAAATACAACTTACTAAATAGTCATAAGTAATTTAACTAAGCATTTCAAATAAAAAAATACTGGTCCTCTGGTGTGGTGGCCCACTGACAATTCTAAACTGCCATTATATGTTCTTAAAAGAAAAGAAATATGTTTACCTTCAGAAAATGTGAGGATATGCATTCTCATCTAGAAAAGCAAACATCCTGTTATTTCTGGGGACAAAGGTTAAAACCAGTTCAATGCTGAAATCTCTGGATTCCAAATAGCCTGCTGGACATGTATTGTCCAGCTTATATTCTGGATATAGCAAGGATCCCATGAAGTGGAATCACACCTCAGATTGGACTGGAGCAGGTTTAAACAACCAGATATTCATACCAAAAGGCTGTGTGTCCTATAGTTGCCAACACAGCATGCTAATGGTTAACGTGTAGATGCGATTTACGATCATTCGATGTCAAGTCTACGAGCGCCTGGGTGACATCTTACCAACAAAACAGATGGGATGTATCATTAACTGTGTGGTAATGGTTGCAGTATGGGTAACATTACACAGCTACTTAACACCATAAAGAGATAGACACTAAAGAGCACCGAAATGCAGCCATAACACTTTGGTAATGGGCCCGTGATGGACTATAAAACCACAATAAAACTAACACACACGGTGCGCTATCTGTAACCCAACCAAATGCAGCCTAAGCGCTGATAAAAGAGTGTGTGTTTGTTTCAAAGCACAGCCTTGGGTTGCTTCTCTGTCCCATTTCTCCCCGTTCCTGAAGTCTGGAACCATGAGAACATTAGGGTGGGCTGTCTGATCTGCTCGGTGGAATCATGTTGTAGCTACGCATACATGACTCCACCATGAGAACATTAGGGTGGGCTGTCTGATCTGCTCGGTGGAATCATGTTGTAGCTACGCATACATGACAAGATCTGCACTGGTTTTGTGTGGACGTTTTCATTCTGAGTCAATCTGCAGAGTTTTCAAGGAGAATAGTGGGGATGGAATTCAATGTGAAACAGAAAGAAATGCTAGAAAATATTATTTGGCTTATTCACAGCTACAGTAAACTCAGGACAGTTACACTAACTAGGGGGGGGGGGGGGGGGGGGAACAAGTAGAAAAAAAACATTTAATTTTTTAA
>JAODUK010026756.1:10875-23956 GCA_027564635.1 Typhlichthys eigenmanni
CCCCCCCCCCCCCCCCCCCCCCCCCCCCCCAACAACGACAAACACAACATGTCATTGTTTCACTACTGGCACAGACTGACAAATTATTTTTACAACAAAAATGTGAATTATAAATGTAGCAAGCAGGATGCGTTGTCATGGAGCATACAGTTAAGATAACAAGGGGAAGCTTGTATGTGTACACTCAGGTTAGACATGCCAAAAAATAGTGAGTCCAATAGTCACTATTTTAAAAACATTACAGTTTAGAACGTCCTTTCTGGGCCACCAACTTAATAAAATTTTAAGTCAGGGATGCTGGAGAATGATTGTTATATTCGAACTTGATCAAAACAAAAACGTCTCTCCTTTTCATAGGGTGCTCTCAGGGGCGCCAACATTGGATAGGCTTTGCTAAAGTCTTTGATAGTGTTGTGTGGTGCGGTCTGCACCATGTTGTGTTGTAGTTTACACAGGCAGGGCTGTGTAGAACTAGATACACTAGATTTGTTTGAGATGTCATTGAGACTTCACCTGGGAAAATAAGATTAAATACAAAAATAGATAAACTATTCTGCCATTTAGTAAGGTCATAAAAGCACGTGTATATAAGCATACGTGTGTGTGATTTAAACAAACAATAGGTGGCACTCTGACAGTTCTATTCCATTATACTTTGTCATACAAAACACGCACACAATATATATGGGGATATTGGTAGGGGAAGCAAGAGTTAAGATGATGCCTACGCTGCCTACTCTGCATTTAATATGACATTTCAACGAATTAAAGCCATCAAACGTGCACACACAAAAACCTTCAGCCAGCCAACACAGAATAAGGGCAGAAAAGTGTAGAGTAATCGAGCAGGGAAAGAAGTAAATGGTAGAAGGATGTGAGCTAATTAAAGCAGTTTTGTTTGCAGCTGGTCTCTCCGGGCTTGACCGCTTAACAGTGATTGTAGCACTTTACCATTGCTTCTTAAAACTTGTGGTTTGGCATATAGGATATTTGCAGAAAAGCCCAGCTAAAACGCAGTCCATGACTCCTGCAACTTTGGGAAACCAAAGTAATCTCAACGTTTCATACAGCCATACAGTCCTAAAATGCCAAAATGAACCAAAATAATGTTTTCTTTAAGTGTAATCGTCTGATTCAAAGGCTGGCAATATTTTGACAAAAGTTCTTAGAAGGTTCATTCTTTCTAGCCATTTTGAGCCTGTAATCAAAAGTTTAAATTCCAATGCGCCAGATACTCAAATAGTGTAAAGAAAGCCATGTTTTCTTTTTTTAAACCAGCAGATTTTTCAGTTGTGCCAACATAATTTCATAAGGGTTTTCTATTGATCAATTTGCCTTTGAAAGTTATAAACCTGGATTAGCTAACATTTCTAAGTAACCCCATTTTGAACATTGGTGTACTTTATCATTATCTTATTTATGTAATAATGTTGCTCTCTTCAGCTGCAGTACAGCACAACTCCGCCTAACTTATCTGAGAAGAGGTATCAGCCAAAGCAGAGAAATTCCAAAGACATTCCAAAGGAAAACATTATGAGTAGATGTCCCCATTCCACCTCCTCCAACCTTGTCTCTACAGACCGCCCCCAGAGCCCCTCTTGTTCTCTGCTTGTACAACTCCCCCCGTTACTGAAACAAATATTTGACTTCCATTTCAAAAGCAGGGAAATTACCTGTTTTTGTGCAGTCTGCGAAACGTGATCGAAGCAAACTGCCTTTTCTGTAATCTATAACGCTACAGCATCGACATTGAGACACGCACACACACACTTAAGCAAGAAGCCATGCATTGTACCTTGCCTATTGTCTGTCCCTCAATGATACCTCCAACACACACACACACACATGGGACAATAGCTGACAAATGACAGCACTGCCATCCCTGAACTGCTTGCTGTGTGGCAGGGTGTGTGCATGTGTGTGCATGGGTGAACGCTCATTCAGCTAAATTGGCCAGAGCTGTAGTAGTGTACAGAATGCTCAAACAGATTGATGCAAATTTTTACTTTGATGCTTTCTGTCTTGAACATTTTGATTGGAAGGAGATGAGATGAGGAGAGGAGAGAACAGCCAGGAGAAATGGAGGAGAGCTGAGAATGAATGATTTCGGAAGGCAAATTGAGCACGACAAAACAGAGTTGTCTCACTCAGAATACATTTGAATACATTTTTTATTTTATGACTTTTAACCCTATTCATACTAATGGTGGCGCACTTCGCACATTTCATACTACTGAAAAAAGCATTTCCTCAGCATGTGTGTTAATCTTCCAAAGTCCTAAATAGCGTTTGTCTTTATGTAGAGCAAAGTGTGATACACCTCTGCCCCCTAGTGGCCGCCGATTGCAATAGCTAAGGCAGCAGCATTTTATATGAAATAGGCCTATCATGCTCCGACTAATTCTTTAACATATTTCTTTCTGGTTAAGCATTTTACGAGACCTATATAGGCTTTGTTCCAGTGCTGTTAGACACTACTGACAGAGAAAATGCCACTGTTAGGCCTATAAGATCTTTATGTCAGTTTCTCTCTGTCATTGCCGCTTTGGCAAATATGCTGTTAATGTCTGTAGCGCAGAAGCATAAATCGGCCTTATCTCTCCTTCACTCGCACACACAACCAATAAGTGCGATCGCCTCTAACACACACTCTCTAACAGGACACGCCAGTGGCATGCTGATTGTAATGATGTTTAGCATAAGTGAGCTATAGTGTTCATTAGCTTTATTTGGTATTCATAACGCTGACCCAAATAAAGTAGGACCAAGTTAAGTTGACAGAGCGCAATATCACAATGAAAAAGTTCTTTACAGTAGCACAAAATAAAAAGACACTAAGAACTGAAGGTTTCCGGCAGTTTATTCTGCATCGAGTAATGATTCATAAACAAAGACTGATCAGCATGCATACAAAGGACCATGGCACTGCATAAGGGAACGGTTTATAATGGAAACCAAACATGGGCCAATAGATTTAAGAGCTTTTAAAAGAAGAGATGTCTGCAGAATATCTAAAAGGGCTTTGATAAGCTCTCATCTTTCTTACATGATTCCACTACCTCAATAAAGTTGTTTAGATTATAAAGGAGGCTGGTGGCTTGCCCAGACAGCTTTGAATTTAAGACAAATCAAAATAAGACAAAATCACACATTTCTACAGACAGATGTATGTGCAAGTTAAGTATATGTATGAGCAAATGAAGTAAAATACATTGACATTATTTACAATCTTACTGAAAGTAGGTCTTAAAATGCTTACGATGCGGATGTGGCTAAACAAACAAAATTAATGTTGATTAAATTGAAAATAAGTATTACCACCAAGGAGTAATTTAAATGTTATACTCAATATTGTATTCAATGTTACTGTTAGATTTACTGATTGTACTTTATAACAAATATGTTATATTGTCGTCTTCAATCTTAGAACCTAGCTATAGACCTAAGGAACGCAAATACAAAAGTTATTAGAAGGTTATTAGACGGTTCTTTCCTTCTAGCCATTTTGAGCCTGTAATCAAAACGTATAAATGCCAATGCTCCAGATACTCAAATAGTGTAAAGAAAGCCAGTGTTTTCTCTTTTAAACCAGCAGATTTTTCAGTTGTGCCAACATAATTGCATAAGGGTTTTCTAATGATCAATTTGCCTTTGAAAATTAGAAACCACCCATATCCCCATTTTGAACATTGGTGTACTTTATCATTATCTTATTTATGTAATCATTTTCAATGAAAAAAAGTAAATGACAATTCACTTTTGTGGAAGTTTACATGCCGTACTGCTTGTGCAGCGTGGAGCCAAATGCCCAGTGTGTTGGTCTATTGACACAGGGGTGTCTGTTTGAGTAATGGTGGGGTAAAAGAGTTTCGATGGCTTCCATCCTCCTTTCCATCCAATGCTGCAAGAGGTCATCACTCATCGAGAGACCCATTTCCTTACAATTCTCACTCTCAACATTTGTCACATTTTACAATGTGATTTTTATTGTTTGCCTTTAGCTCCCAAGACAAAACAAAAAATAAAGTGTCCAAATTGAAGCCATTGTTACTCATCACCAGAAACAACCACGACCCACAGCCATAAGACACACACTATAACGAATGCTGTCACTGGTATTTATGCTTGTTCAGATTTGAGTCCATTTTCAGTTAGCAAATCAGGCTGTGGCTGCTTCCATTACAGCTTTAATTCATGGCCAGCAGCCTATATCACCAGACTAATTCCCTGTCCTGTACTATGCTGCCAGCATGATAAAACACCATGCTATCAATCATTCTAATTCTCCTCTCTGCCTCTCTTTATTACCCAATGGAAACCCACTAGTTAATAACCTGCCCTGAATGATTCTTCATTTACAGTCTAAAGCATCCTGTTTGCTCTAACTCTGCACCTGGCTCAAAATTGGATCCGTAGAGGACATAATGGCCCCCACAGGATGGGGAAAGTTGCCATAACGTGTCATTCGAGTTAAATCCATACATCGCCGCTCTCGTAAAGCTATGGCAGTCTTACACCTGCGGCCAGTTCATATGCAAAATGTGAAACATAAAACCCTGTATCTCTACACTAAAAACCGTGCTAGTGAGATAAAATTCATAAAAGGTGCGTTCATGTGATTAATAACTAACTACATTTGGTCTATAGTTTGCCATTATAGCCTACTATTATATTGTGAGAAGAGGGGATGATTAGGAACTAACTTCATGACCAACTACCTCCTGAAACAAATAGTGTTTCTCATAATTGGATCAGCAGCATCGGAGCCATGTAAAGAGTGTCGTACCATCTCCGTTCACTCCAATGGATCGTTTTTTCACATGGATCGTGGAGTCTCAAAATAGTTCCCGGTAGTTAGCCTAAATACTGAAAGTACTTAGGCTAAATACTGAAAGTACTTAGGATTTACTAGTACTTAGTAAATCGTGCATTTATTGAATACTAATTAGCAAAACATTTATTTATCTGTATGTATATTCATTCAAATTGCCTACCAAGCACTTCTTGGAACTATTGTGCCATAGGTTTAGCCTCTCCATGAATGTGACCATTGACAATTGTGAACTTCCGTTGGTGTAACTCTGTTATTTCCATGGCTCTGAGCTGCTTAGGTAGGCCACCCATGTGATGATACTATGCCTTTAGGTTAGGACAGGACTACACACAACATATGGTGGTTAATGAAATGTACGCCTACTCTCGTCTCAATCGCTGACCACTTCTTCAAGATGCCCAAAGGACTTAAGAAGTAAGAATTACCTCCCCATACTTACATTTTTAGACTTCAACATAATGGAGAGGTAATAGTAATGGTATTCATGTGTGCATGTGGTCATATACATACACACTGTTAAAATAGCTAACATACCTGTGAAATGCATCAAGGTCTGGGGTAATTGTAGCGGCCGAGATGGAGATATCAGGTTCTCTTCATGTCTACTTCTTCTACTGTGAAACGTCTTCCAGAAGGCAGTGAAGTTCTTTCTCGCTGAGGAACCAGGTTTGAGAAAATCCTTGGCAGAGGTTTGTAGAGAACTTTATAAACTAATTGGATATACAGGCTTACCCACGGGTTAGTTGGAGCAGTTTAAATGTAAACAAACACTAACTGCTCAGCCTTCCTTGGACCTGAAGAACAGATCACAAGCCACGCCCCTTTCACACGTCCAACTAGTAACTAGTACTGTAACTAAAAATGCTCAGCTGTTATTGGGGGACAGGCAAAAAGGGATGGTGCTTGGGATCAGTCAATTACACAGGTAATGCTACAAAATATTAAGTCTTCACTCTATAGTGCTTCATGCAAAGGGCTAATTCTGAACTGCAAAACTCATTCTACCTTTAATGCAAGATCAATCAACCGTTTAGAAAGCAATCAGGCCAAGCATAGGCTAGCTGTAGTTACATACATTTCAGTTTCCACCTGCGCTCTAGCTGACTTGGTGAGATAAAGATGAGCAGGTAGTCCAAGCATATCAGATTGTATATACAAAATTGACAAACCCTCCGTGACGTCACCCATAGCTTTTATCAAGGACGAGTTTGAACACCGCGCTGTGCTGGCTCTACCCGTCGCCATCTCTGCAGGTCCTAACTCCACTTGAAACTCACCCCTATCCATTATAATAGGATACTTGTATTGCAAAAAATATTTTTAACTGATGAGTTATAAAGACTTGGGAAAATAGATCACCAAAACATTATTATTATTATTATTTTTTTTTAAACAAAGCTGGAATCATGTTTATTTTAGCTGTTAAGTTTGACATTTTAACATGGGAGTCTATGAGGATGACTCCCTTTTGCACCCAGCCTCAAGTGGCCATTCAATAAACTGAAACTTTTGGTACTTCGATGTATTAATGTTTCAGCACCTGAAGCTCCCGCCTGTGTCCATTCGTAATGTAAGGAAGTGTGATTGAAATGTTTTAACACCGCCTTTATGACAGACACTTTTGAATTGAGTGGTTAACAGACTGATAATCGCAGCAAAGTAGAACTGTAGCTCACAACATCAGGATGGTCGCACAAGGCTAGCTTACGGCGTCTAACAGCCAATAGCGTCGTCTAAAAAACAGCCAATAGCGTTGTCTAAGTAACAGCCAATAGCGTCGTGTAAGTAACAGCCAATAGCGTCGTCTAAAAAACAGCCAATAGCGTCGTCTAAAAAGCAGCCAATAGCGTCGTCTAAAAAGCAGCCAATAGCGTCGTCTAAGTAACAGACAATAGCGTCGTCCAAGTAACAGCCAATAGCGTCGTCTAAGTAACAGACAATAGCGTCGTCTAAGTAACAGCCAATAGCGTCGTCTAAGTAACAGCCAATAGCGTCGTCTAAGTAACAGACAATAGCGTCGTCCAAGTAACAGCCAATAGTGTCGTCTAAGTAACAGCCAATAGCGTCGTCTAAGTAACAGACAATAGCGTCGTCTAAGTAACAGCCAATAGCGTTGTCTAAGTAACAGCCAATAGCGTCGTCTAAGTAACAGACAATAGCGTCGTCTAAGTAACAGCCAATAGCGTTGTCTAAGTAACAGCCAATAGCGTCGTCTGAATGTAGCAAATATTCTATCGGCTCAACACACCTTTGCTGATGCCAAATAACTTCAACAGTCAACTGCAGTGAAAGAAGATATCTTTGTAGAGTATTATCAAATAAAAATATATAATTTATTTAATTTAAAAAATGTAATACATTTAAGCAAATGTACAACTTGGTTTTATCCTTGATGGTACCGTGACATTTGATCCCTGCAGACATTGTAAACATCTGCTGTCAGCTAGGTCGGCGACTACTGCGATAGGTCAATGACCCGTCACTCTCTCGGGGGGGCGGCATCCCGCGTCGACAGCCCCCTCATCAGACGCTTCAGGGTGTCTGACGTGCCTGGCCGCAACCAGGGCTCTATAGCGACCGTTTCCATGGAGCTGTGGTTGCTCCGCCCCTGCGGGAAGGCTTGGGGATACAAGGGGTCCCGTTCATCATCACCATCAGAAAGGTCTGCTGGCCCAAGAGAGTGGCAGCAAGAGGTTCTGTAGCTTTTTTGCCTGACATAATTACATGATACTATATATGAAGTTATTCTATTTCTTTAAAAAGGTGTTATACTTGTGAAAATGTGAGAGACACGTGACTTCTGAAGCCTTAAATTGATGGACAGCTGAACGCTTGCAATACTGATACATCATAGATCCACCAATAATGATAATAGTAATAGTAGTAGTTTCTTGAACCATGGGACTGTGAAACCAGCTCCTATGACATTAGGCTTACCAGCAGTGCTGCGATGATGGTGACGACCGGAAGCCAATCCCATCCCTGAATGATTCTGTCTCCTCTCTGCCCTTGCATCCAACTCACGGTGGGGTGCTCTGAAGGTGGCCTGATCCTACGCAAAAAAACACAAAGGACAAGACATTGTAATCCAATCCAAGATGATCATTTCGAAGATTAGTGCATAGGATTCTGTAGGTAAAGGTTATCGATATTGATGATGATGAGGATGATGAAGAAACATACCATCTGGAAGGTCAGAGGACCTCCAGAACCAGCTAGACCAGCTATTATTATCATAGCTGGTCTAGTAGCATTCATTGTTAGAATTTTACCCTAAAGAACATTTATATTCAACCTGACTATTTAAGAGATTTGCAATTCATATACCATCATTTCTTGCTCATAGGCATTTTGTGTAATGGACTGGTGCATCACGTTATCCACATGAGAGCGATTTAATAATAATAACGTGGTGCGTGTGAATGTGCATGCTCCTTGGAGTGCGTCAGAATTGCGGTGCGAATTTAGTTAGAAAGAAGTCAGGCTTTAATTGAGACTGGAGGCTAAACGCTAATTCAGTGTCATCATAATTCAGCACTGTGCATCTATGCAATCCATAAGGAATTAAATACACAGATGCACCGCTGGTGCCTCCTTGAGGACACTCAGACGCTGTGGCTTCTAGCAAGCTCTGCTAGATGAGCCGTGATGGAGGCCAGTGGACAGACTACCTGGAGGATATGTGTTTGCTTGGACAAACGCCTCCTCTCCCTGGCAGACAGCTGAGGGGTCTTCTGCTGCTCTGGGGTAGCGGGAACCGGCAAAGTGTTGCCCAAGGGGTCTGAGGAAGAAACACACACACAGAGATTACCCCCCAGGTCCCTGTGCCCAGACAGCATGACAGAGTAAATACATCATTTGTTGGCTCTGTATGTCTCCATAGGGGAGGGCTTACCAATAAAAGCGCTCTCAGATGGCAGAAGAGAACCTCTGGAAGACACCCCATCCGCTATCTTCTGAAACAGACCAACCACAGCAGGTGACACATTCGTTTACACCCCACTAGTTATTGTACCAGCCTTTTACAACAGTCACACGTGTGGAATGCAATACTAGTAGTATTGTTTACACCCACTGACACTACTAAACAAAAATATATATAATTATGACAACATACATTTTATAGGAATATAAAAATTGTATTTGCTTTCTTGGGAGTAAAATATTCAATTCAGAAACAAAAACTACCAGTGCAACCATGTAAACCAGATATATTGCATGATATAGGCAGGGAGAGCATACATTAAAATAAAAAAAGGATGTTTTTAATACAGGAAAATAACTTGTATGGTAGAAGTGTGTTTTCAACTCACCAGGTAGTTTTGTTGAAGTGGAGGAAGGTCTAAATAATCTGTGATGCAAAACGCAAAATCATTCTGTATCAGCTCTGCTCAGGGTCAATAATGGCACACAAAGTAAGTTAAGGAGAAAAATAACTTCACTAGGCTTATAAAAGCAAAGCAGTTTTCACCTGCTAAGAGGTAAATATTCACAAAAATTAAGCAAAAGGATAAATTAATGAAACTAATAGGTTTTATGATTTCTCACCATCTTGAACGGTCATCCACTGGCTGTCCAATGGTGGATGTTGCCTTCTGTAGCCCCGCCTCCTTCTACTGGCCACACCCACTTCCTCTCCTTCCCTGGGAGCCTCTGTGGAACCTGACAGTGAATCCCCATCTGTCTCACACACACACACACACACACACACACAGTCAAATGGCCTATTGGCTGCGACGTCAGTCTGAACACCATGATTGGATAGAGTGGTTTACCGTCGTGTCCAAGCTGCAGGGAGTGGTGGATACGGAGCAGGTTACTTGGCTCTGCGTGGCGAGACATTGGCCTGACTGGAGCCTGGAGCCGTAGCCTAGCCATGTCGAACACGTCCACCAGAGAGCGCTTCCGCTGCCTGAATGCAAGAACCCCCCCCAACCAGAACCAAAAGGTATAGTCACTAATACACTTCATATTCACCAAATATCTTTCACTATCTTACTGTTCTCTGTGCGTGCTGAAAAAATACCCTGGTACTTCTACACAGCCCTGGCTCCGTTAATAGGAACACAAACAAAGTGGCGAACAACAGCTCACAACAACAACGCTCTTGGCTTTGCAATGTGTTTCAACTGACTAACCCTGCTATAATTAAAATTCCTTCTGGTTTAAGAACAAACATATTCAGGGATTACATGCAGCGTTACCATTTTGTACCATTGTTGTCATGGCACCACTTTACCGTTAACGGTCAACATGATAAGACAGCCTATGTAAAACCTCTTAGTCTACAGAATGAATATCTTAAGTTCATCCTGCTGCTCCCAATCCCAGTGTGAGCGGTCCTGTTCCAAACACATGTGTTCACCTCACCGCGTTGACGCCTCGTACAGGAAAACGGAGTTCTAATGGAGGAGGGTAACACGAGACGTATTCGCAGTGTGCAGTCAGCTGACCTGTCACTCAGAGAGGAGTCAGCGTGCATCAGATGGCCCTCTATACGCTTCTGCTCGCTGTAGAGCTGCCGCCGTAACACAGAGAGCTCTCTAATCACATCCCGCTGGTCCTCTGGTAGAGCGCGCGCACACACACACAAACACACACACACACACACACACACACACAAGAGAATGACGACTGTGGACTCAAGTTGAGTTAGTTTCAAAGCTACATTGAGAAATCAAACGTTGTCCATATGCAAGCCGTGTGTGTGGGTGTGCCTGCGTGCACTGTACCTTCAGCTCGGAGCTGGTTCCTACAGGCAGGGACAGGTGGAGACTGCAGCCCAGAGAGAGAGGTCTCCTACAGGGGGAGAGAACCATTCACTTACAACCCTCCATCTCTCTGTCAGGCAGCCACGTGGATGGAGATGTGGCCTCTGTCTGTGTGTGTGTGTGTGTGTGCCTGTCTGTCTCTCTGTGTGTGTCTCTGTGTGTGTGTGTGTGTGTCTCTCTCTGTGTGTGTGCCTGTCTGTCTCTGTGTGCGTGTCTGTGTGTGTGCGCGTGTGTCTGTCTCTGTGTGTGTGTGTGTGTCTGTGTGTTCCTCACAGACAGAGGAGCTGTGGAGCGCTGGCTGGCGGTGGTGGGGGGTCTAGGTGTGGGTCGGTGGTGGGCCTCCCTCCTCTGTAGGGTGGGGATGGGAGGAGAGGGTCTCCTGTGGACCTGCGCACGCACGCACGCACGCACACACGTTGGTCTCAGACTGTATATATAAATGGACACACCCTCCGTGACGTCACCATAGACTGTATGTATAATTGGACACACCCTCCGTGACGCCACCATAGACTGTATGTATAATTGGACACACCCTCCGTGACGCCACCATAGACTGTTATGTAAATCGACACACCCTCTGTTATGTAAATGGGCACACCCTCTGTGACCTATCTCGAGAGCGGTTGCCAACCTCAAGATCAAATCAAAATCAAACGCATTCTGAAGCAAAGCGTAGTAGTACGGCTTTGTTGATGTGAGCGCTGTTCGCCACTTTGTTTATGTTGCTATTTACGGAGTCAGGGTTGCGTTGAAGTATCAAATTATTTTTTAGGTTTGATTTTTTCAAAATGCACAGAACTATAAGATAGCAAAATATTTGGTGAATTTGACAAAAAATATGATTAGCTTAAAATTAGCTTGAAATAGACTATACCTTTAATGTAAGGCTTAATATATAGTATATTGTCCCCTGGCCTTCACAAGACACATGTATAATGCTGGAGCTTCAAAGAGAAATTTCAGTTTCAGTGTGCAGTTACGTCTTGTGACCAGAGTAGGCGCCACTTCCCACTACTGACCTCCTCCAGACGCTCCAGTTTGTCCCGCTCATAATGCCTCCTCAGAGACTCGTTCTCCTTCTCTTCCACCTCCTCCTTTCTTCGCTCAGCCTCCCTCCTGCGCTCCATGGCCAACCGGATCATCTCCTCGTTCTTGGCTTGTTGCTATGAGACAGAGGGAGGGAAGGAAATAGAAACAGGAGAGGAAGATGTGTTGGGAGGAATTAACCGACCCCAAGCCTTGGTTGCACCCAATTGTCTTAGACTTTTTGTTGCTGACATAAAATTGTGGAATTACGTCTGAACATTCGAAGTAACGCGTTGCGTTCCATGTAAATAGTTTGACTTGTAAATATCTCCCTGTTTTTTACGCTTTTCCGCCTTGCATTTTCGCGTTGCGTGGTGTTAAAGGACCTTAAGCCTGTGACAACACGTAATGAGTAAGACTACAAACCCGTAAGTTGTGTAAGTGACAACATTCTTGACTTGAACGATTATCTTTTAAAGAGACAAACATCGTGTGTTTACTTTGTGTCGCAATTCAAACGGGATGAACAAATATTTTGATTCTCACCGTTGACTGCCACACGTTTTATAAGTTTCATTCATTCAGAGGACTCCCTACCTCCAACTCCTTGCGCTTCTTCTTCTCCTGCTCCTCCTCGTACTCCCGCTGAATGCAGGCCCGCTGCTCTGCCAGCCTCCTCTCCTCTTTCTCCTCCTCCAGCCTGATACGCTCCCTCTCCTCCACCTGCTTACGCCGCTTCTCCTCTATCTGCAGGACGAACACTTGTCTCGTCAAAACTAAAATAATTTATGTGGACGAAGCAATAATAATAATTAAATAAAAATAATAAATAAATAATAAAATAATTTATAGCACTTTTGATACAGAGGTTGCAGCTCAAAGTGCTTTTCAATTGAATAAATTAATGAAGAAACAGGATGAAATTGCAAAATTAAAATCAATAAAACAATAATTAAGAAAGCAATAAGACAGGATATCACAAACGAGATATTACATGATAATACCATAATTTATGGAAAATATAACACTTTTTCTTTAACTGGCATTGTCCCTTCTCGTTGAACAATTACAAAAGGATTAGTAGGCAAAGTCTTATTCCAATAAAGCAGTGCTGAACAGACAGAACCCCAAAGTGAGACATTCATCACGGCCATTTATTATTGAATACGGCATCTAATCTCCGTAATAATGTGGAGGAGCAGTGATATAGACAACGTATTATCTGTATTGACCTCAGTAGAACATTTTGTGATGAGCTACTGACGTTCTCATTGAGGTACATTAGAGTACATGTTAGCCTGAGGTGGTATCTACTGAACATGGTAGATATTATAGAACATGTCATGTATTGTACAGCTAGTACCTTCTCATTGAGGTATATTACAGTACATTACAGGTCTTGTGTGTGTGTAAGTAGTACCTGCTCTTTGAGGTATATTACAGTACA
>JAODUK010026787.1:0-23948 GCA_027564635.1 Typhlichthys eigenmanni
GTAAATTCAAAATTAAATTAACTTTTATCAAATTATGATCATGATTTATGTTAGGCCAGCAGAGAAGGCCTTGCTGGGCCTGACAGCCCACCACTGGTATTAGGCAGGTATGATAAGGTGAAACAATGTGTAAAATATGAATGTGCTTTATGAGAAAATGTTGAAACCGTTTACTTTTCAACTCGCTGAACGTTACTGAAAAAAATGACACATTGTAGCAAACATCTCTCACGCTCTCAAAAGGATTGTAGTGACAGTACAATCTCCCTTACCTTCCCCAGAATACCTTACTTTGTGTTTTATTTGTGCTGAATTTAAGTATTACGTTTGTATTTTCACTTTACTGTTTGCCTTACAGCAAATATTATAATGACTACAGCAATTGTGATATTAATCAGACACCATTACAGAATCAGAGCACTTGTTGCCACTATTTGCCATTTTTGTGCCTTTTATGTTTGGATGGATTAGAAAATGTATAGGTATATAGTAGGGGTGTGAATCTTCACTGGTCTCACGATTCGATTATGATTATAATGTCAGCGATTCGATTACACGATGCATCTCCTCCTCAATTTTATACATTACTGCACCTGGTTTTAATTAACAAATTAAAACAGCCAGATATACACATTCCCTATTATTTTATCTGCTATTTATCTGGGGAAGATTTTCTTTGAAATATCACCTTCAGAAAACGAGATTTACAGTTACAGAGAATATACTGTAGGGGAAGAATGTTATATAGCTACAAAACTTATGTAGCCTAAAGTAAAAGGGCATACAAATGTGACATTACTTAAATCACAAGACAATATCATTTAAGAAATCTTAAATTATATAGATGGATGGAAATGTTTTTATTTTCTTACAAATCATTGTCTTTTTTCTAAGGAATTCACACTACTGTGTATTCTGTACTTCTAGTATGTCAGGAGAAAGGAGAAATAGGCAGAATTTATTACTAGCCTTGACCTTTTCTGAATTGTTGATACCATAACTATACAGAGCCAATCACAGAGCTAGCAGGTTACAGTACTACTTTGTACTACTGGACACGTGAAGACTTCGCCTTGGGAAAGGGGGGGGGGGGGGGGGGGGGGGTGGTTTTATGATGACGACGATGACTCCCGGAAATTATTTCCAGCAGGTTGGGATGTCTGTTACTAGTCTAAATAAAATGTATTAAGGGTAAGAAATGCTAGTGGCAATTAGCTTCTAGCTGATTCGCTGTTTTTCAGGACAGAGTTTGAGTGGACGATCAAAAGGAGCCAGCCAGTTTATTTCACAGGCATTTTGTTTCCTTACATTCTTAACAAATGAGTGTTTGCTGTAACGTTACTGTGCGATGCTCATGTGAAGTTGCAGAACAGTTTTACCTTCGAATGATAATGAATCCACCATCAGCGTTACTTGCTTCATGTTTACATCTACCCGTGCTTTTTATACTACTAGTATGCGTGCGTGAATTGACCTGGACATGAAGCGCCATCTGTAGCGCTAAATAACATTTATGAAGTGATAAAGAGACCTTCTCCACTTCTCTTGTTTGTGAAGCGACAGTGTTTTTCCAACAGCGGTACCGCAGCTACTGCATACATATGGGAAAAACTTCAGCAGACGGAAGATCCACAAGCAACGTCAGAAGGGTATAATCGATTGTGGTCTGTCACTGCATCGATGCAGAATCGCCTGCGTCCGCATGGCGATGTGTCATGAAACGATTAATTTCAACACCCCTAGTATATAGATGTGGGTAACACAAACTTTACCAACAGCATGCATACGGTATTTTGATATATATTACACTAGTTCATCATATCTATAAATAGCCTATAGGCTACATGACAAAAATACGTTTTGGGGTCTTACAATTTTTTCATTGCATTTATTCATACTATTTAGTTTTGTTATTAATCTCAGTGAGTGAAATACACCTAATCAACATGTAGGCCTATTTACGTTCTCCAAATTCAATTCATAGTATGCTATCTTGGACAACTCCCGTAACACGTAGATAGAAATGCTCTTTACTAACGAGCAAGTTACATGCTGCTTTGGGAAACAGGCGTACGCCTGTCGTAGCTAACCATCTTAAGTGTGTCGCTACCGTGTGCGCGTGTGTGTGTGTTAGCAGCAGCAGAACGCATTACCTTTGGCGCGGGGGTACTTTCCCTGGTTTAGTGTGGACATGGTGTACTGGTAAACCTGGTGAGGCTGGACACACAACAACACACACGCCCAGTTAAGACCAGCTACGGTAACCCAATGGAACTAGCGCACAACTAGAAACTGCTTAATTAAAAATGACAGCATGACAACAGAGTCGTTCTCAGATGTGTGTGTGTGTGTATATGTACCTGAACAGAGACATATGACATGTAGGGGGCATTGTAGAGGGGGCCCTGTCCCCCAGGATGCTGCAGGACTACTGGACTGGGTGGTGTGGGACGAGGAGGGGTGGGGGCTGTGTTGGGTTTCACCTGGAACAAGAGACGAGCATAGAGTCAAGCACACACTGTGTTCTACACGTAACATGGCTTCATAGAGGATGAGTGAAGAGCCCGTATAGTCAGTACCATGGGCATCTGGACCTTGATGGGGTTAAACTCTTTAGCATTGGGGTTGAGTGTAGATTTCTTCACATGGCTAGGAAACACACATCATTCAGAATAGGTTAGGGCTCACATAAGCAGCATATGACATCACCACTATCATCATTAGATCTGTACAGCGTGGCTTATGTTGTGCCTTTGCCTGAAGGGGATTTAGAATGAGCATTCCAACAGTGGGACTCACTTAGTCACGCCCTCGGGCACCTCTGGCTCCGCCCTGCTCTCATCGCCACCTGGAGTGCCGGGAGTGGGAGGTGCAGACGGAGACTGCCTGTGTGGGGAGGAGGGGTCCTGGGCAGGGCCCGAGTGGAGCTGGGGGGCTGGTGAAGGAGGGCCAGGGTCAGAGGCCGGGGGCTCTGGAGAGGGTTTGGACAGGGCGGCCTCGCTGGGGACTGGAGACCCTGCGGTGGCCGGGGAGCTACAGCTCCCCCCGCTGGGCTGGAGCTGCAGGACAGGAGCAGACGTTTCACTGGAGGACATCCTAAGGCCAAAGAACTACTCTGTCACACAAGATGGCTGCCACAGTGACCACGGCTTACCCGGAACTCCTTCCCAAATTTACGTAATTCTTCAATGTGCGACCTCTGGTGGACCAGGGGCACTGGGGGATGGAAACAATTTTTAAGATGCTAGCCGGAGTCCATCAAAAACAAAAAGCTATTTATTGCTGGATTTCTGTATTCAGAATCATGGCGTGAGGGTTTGGATCAATTAGCCCCGTCTTACCTTTACTAGTCCTGCTCTCCTCCACACTGCCGGGACTCTCTGCTGAGCGCTCTCTGGTGCTCAAGATCTCATTCACTGTGAACACACACTTACATCAGAGCAGCCGTGAACCCCAGATGCATGCTGGGAGCTCAAACAGCCATCAATCTATAAGTCTAACGACAACAGATGCTGCATTACCGTCCACAGGGAAGAGAGGGGCGGGGCCTGACGTCTTCGCGACATGCATGGAGACCGAGGACGTCTCGAAGAAAGACGTGTCCTGTGGCGATGACTTAGGAGAGCGAGCAGCTGTAGGAGAAACCATCAGCTAATGAGAAGACCTTACGGTAACAGGCCACACCCTGCAACCTCAACACAAACATTACGCCTGCATGGTGTGTATGTGTACGTGCGCTTTGTGTACCTGTGGATTGAGAGTGTTTGTTGGGAGTGCGTGTCCGGCTAGACTGTGGAGGTCTCTGGGCTTTAGGAGACGTTCTGGAGGCAACTAGAGAGCAAACAGCACCCGTCACATACACACACACATCTAGGACTGGGACTAAGCACTGAGGGATGGCAACACACTCACCTCCGTTGTGGGGCCGACTGGCCTCAGCCGCGGGAGGCCCGGCGGGGGGCGAGGCGGGGGAGAAGCCTCCCCCTCTTCCGGACAGAGGACTGCCTCGCTCGGCCGGCTGTGGGGTGGCAGGGGGGAGGGAGGGCCTGGGGGAGGATGACGACGGCGGGGACGAGCGGTAGCCGGCACCCAGGCGGCCTCCTCCCCTCTCGGAGCGCTCCCTGGTCAGCTCCCTCTGGCGCTGGGGCAGCGGCACGTAGCGGCCCTCGCTGGAGGAACCACACGGTGAAGTGACAAGGCTGCTGCTGCCTGATGCTCGCATGCACACCAACACAGGGGCCTACTCTAAGCACTAGTCCCCGTTTCATGCCCTTCAGTGGGACACACATGTTAACGGCAGCTGTGATTTACCGGCTGGCTCCAGGGCTGTCCCTGCCCCTCTCTCTCTCCCCTTCTCTGAGCACAGCGCTGTATTTGTCCTCCTCGCTCTTTCCTTCCTCGTTCTCCAGGCTGACCCGCTGGCGGTACTGAGGGTTGGACTCTATCTCACTGGCCAGGCGGGCCGCGCGGGCCTCTCTCTGGCGGTACCCCTCAGAGCTGCCCCGCTCTAATGCCATCCTGACACACACACACACACACACGTAAAAAGATGTGGGTCAAATCTATGTTATAGGGGTGGGTGTGTGTGTGTGTCAATGCAGAAAGATTAACATTGGGGACATCCCATGACCAGATACAGTATCTTAAATCCATCCAGACGCGTGTGTACTGTGCACGATGTGAGGTGTCTGTGTGCTGAACTCACGTGTACATGGACAGGCTGGAGTCGTACGTGGATGTTACGCCGTACTTCACCTCGTTGTAGCGGAACATCTCGTTAGCATCCCAGCCGTTAGCCTGCCAACACAGGGTTACACATGACATGTTGATATAGCGTATAGTGTGCTTGAGCCAACAGTGTAGCATTTTAAGATAGACAGGAGCACTTGCTTGGATGCCCCCCCCCCGGTTATTAGTCACTAGTGTGGTGTGTGTGTTCTCACAGTGTCGTTCTCCAGCTCATAGCCATCCCCGTTAGGCTCTCCTCCGTCCCAGCGCTGGAGAACTTTCTCCTTGTGTTCCCCGTTCATGCGGCCACCGCTTATCGCCGTGTCCGTAAACGTGTCTGTCTCACACACACAAGCACGCGCGCACGTTAAACCACACAACGCGGCACAGACGTATTCATGTGCGTGGTGCATGTGTACCTCTGCTAGCGTAGCTCAGGTCCACGTCTCTGCACGTCATGCTAATGACATCGGCAGGGCTGAAGATCATGGTGTCTGTGATGTCCTCGCGGCGGAGCGGGGCTACAGGAGGACCCTCGCCCAGCTTGTGCACAGCATCTAAGGCCAGCTCACACTGGAGAGCACACACAGACACACAGGCTCACCAGCAGGAACAATAACACACCTACACATGTCCTTCAAATTCCCAAGTCTTAATGAGGATGTTGTTGTCATGACAACAGAATGGAAGTGATTCATTCAGAGTTACAGTGTATATGTGTGTGTGTGTGTGTGTGTTTCCAATTTACCATGGAGCTAAGGGTTTTAAATATGCCTTGAAATACACAGCCATTCTTTACTCTGACATCACAGGTTGAGCCCTGAGAGAGAGAGAGAGATATTGTGATCTGGATGCCAAGTGTTCTGGCTCAGGGCAAAAGGTTGCAGTGTTTATCCGTGGTAAAATATAAGAACCTTTATTCCTCATGGTGAGACAGATGTCAGCTAAAAGTTCATGGTTATGGCACAGAATGATAATCCAACACACGATTGCCATGTCCAAACGGCATCAAGGCATTAAGCATTGTCAGACCATTACAGTGCATCGGTGCACAATTCAAATTTGAGAGTTAATATGGTTGCTGTTGTCGCATCCTAAACTCATACTACAACGCATGCCAATAGAATGTAATATAGATAAGTTTGCAATTGTGCATGTTAAGCATGGAGGCTATAAGATCACAGTTCACGTGACTTACCACCACAGTTGTGAAGAAGTGAAGCATCCTGGCGTTGTTATAAACACCCTCAAACACCTACAGACAAAACACAGATGAATGACACTTTAATGCCAGCAGGGATCACACAATGTGTTTAATACAACATGATAAAACATCAGTTCAACAGTCAGAGGGAGTCTGCCATGATGGTTCCATGGCCCCTGTTAGTTACAGTCCCATGAAGACTCATATGTCAAAGTTTTCTGTTTACACACATTCTGCACAGTAGAATCTTCTAAGTTCCCACACAGATACAAAGCTGTGTGGAAACTGCCTTGCCGCTACACACTAGTATTGTTTTTAATAAAAGGAAGCATTGTGTGAAAAAGTCATCCAGAAACTGACAACAAACACTTTAGGTGTCAATGAGTATTTGGAATGAATCATACACTGCACAATTAAAAAACATTACCCTCAATGTTCTGTAAAACAAATCAGGAAAGGAATGGGCAATTATGTGCTACAAAGACATTGTAAAACTTTGGATCATAGTGACAAAAGGAGAATGGCAAAGGAATGTTCCACTGTCTCAGGTTAACTGAGATCTGGTACACATTTCTCTTGTATCCTCAAGAGGATACCCATGTGTGTATGTATGTGAACTGTGAATGCAAAAAGTACATTAGTATATATTTTCTTTTAAACCTGTAATTAAGTAAATAAATGGACTTGACAAAAAAAAAAAAAAAAAAATCACATTACAATCTGCCAAGGTTAGGGCTTTTCACATAGGAAGTGGCATCCCGATTTCCATCCCGCCCGCCTATCATGTGAAAGGGAAATATACTGCAGTCACGGAAGCGTCTGGTTTTGAGGTAACCATGAGAACAGAACAGTAAACAAACCATGTAGGTGAACTAAAAGGTATATATAGTCTCTAAATAAACCTAGCTCCCAACCCGACGCTTTGGCCTAAGCCCGGTTAGAGCATAGCTCCACATATTTTTCCATAATGGCCCACAAACAAAGCTTACTAGTATTACTACAAAATATACAGGCTACTTACCACTCTGTTGACAAATGGCTATCTGTACTGTTTTTGTAAGATATAGCAGCAGATATAGCAAAGCAGCAGATATACAAAATATTAGTAGGCTTAGGCTATTCTGATTCCAGGTATCCACACTCACACGTTAACAGTCTCGCCGGCTTCAGGTCAATGAGACTATAGGCTACAGTGTGTGCGGTAACATGTACAATATTATTGAAAGCTGTCCACGAGGTAAAATTTTCTCGAGTCAGGACTACGCGTGCATGCTGAGCTCTGGCCTGCAGCGTGCCCCGGCAGCGTGCCCCCGCGGTCGAAGATAAGCCCACAAACCACAACAGTCTCTGTGCCCTCTCCATATACATCCGGCAGCCACGTTTCAAAGTCTGTATGAAATTTGTGCAGGAAGGAGGCTTTGTGGCACTGGTTCTGGAATATACTCCTGATCAGATAATGCATGCAATCTTCCATATTGCCGATGTCATGACAAAAAGTGATGTAAAGTGGAATCCAGAAGCCACATATGCTGCCAGCAGCCCGGTCAATTTTAATAGAGATGCACAGGGAAACGACCCAAAGAAAATATAACATATACGGACTGTACACACCAACCACACGATTCACTTTACTCTTAATGGTGATATGGCGAGATTATGCAGCCTGTACCGTGTCAATGTTTTTTACTGGCCGGTATAGCCTACTGACTATTGGATATAATGCCCGGTAACCTTGCTACCGCTATGTTACCGAGAGATACAGTAGCAAACTGAACTGGACTTGGATATAATTTATGAAAAGGAACATTTTGTGTTTTATTTTTATTACCTACTGACTAATGGATATGCCTAGAGCCTGGCCACTGGTAACAACCCGAACTGAACTTGGAAATATATGACTTGACGCATGTTCACTTATCTCCTGCAAACACAGAAATATATTAACACTGTTGTTTTAGCCATGCTGTTTGTTGGCAATTTGGCTTGTTAATAACATGAATAGCAAACAATAGTAACCTACCATAATTTACATAGCCTAGCTAGCGCATACCGGTAGGCTATATTGAAGTGGTAGGAGTCCAACCCTTTTTTTTTTTGTTTTAAACGTGAAAATGCCTCCAACCGATGACACAACATTGAATAAACTGTGGTTAATACACGGTTAATAGACAGTTTTTTCTAAAAATTACATAAAATACTGACCTGCAGGTTAATATACGGAGAGGTTAATAGTCGGGATATTACGGTATATGCCCATCCAGACATTTGGTCAAATATGATGAATGTTTTAGCAAATGTTTATGAATGGGCGATTGTTATATTTAGTTAATTTTCTTGGGATTTGGATTGTTCTTATAATACATCCAATCCCGTTTCTAGTTCCTAACTCAAAATGTTTCAGAGTTCTATGGGGCACATGCCTGCCAAATCTCAGAGGTGCATGTTTAAGTTGTCAACATTCTTTCTCCAGCATCTATCTTTAATAGGCTACTAAACACTCAAATTGTTTGGTGAATTTGTTAAATTGTTTTTTAAAAGAGTTAAAGTACCTTGGGGTCTTGTCCGCGAGTGAGGGGACATTGGAGCAGGAGATAGGCAGGAGAATCGGAGCAGTGGGAGCAGAATTACAATCACTTTACCGCACCGTTGTAACAAAAAGAGAGCTGAGCCGGAAGGCAAAGCTCTCGATCTACCGGACAATTTTCGTTCCTACCCTCACGTTTGGTCATGAAGCGTGGGTCGTGACCGAACTAGATAACGATACAAGCGGCCAAAATGGGTTCTCTCAGGAGGGTGGCGGGCGTCTCCCTTAGAGATAGGGTGAGAAGCTCAGCTATCCGTAAGGAACTCTGAGCAGTGCCGCTGCTCTTTTGCGTAGAAAGGAGCCAGTTGAGGTGGTACGGGCAATTAATAAGGATGTTTCAGGCATGTCCAGCAGAAAGGAGACCTCGGAGAAGACCCAGGACCAGGTGGAGAGATCTCCACATTGGCCTGGGAACGCCTCGGGATCCCCCAGTCAGAGCTTGTTAATGTGGTTAGGGAAAGAGAAGTTTGTGGTCCCCTGCTGGAACTGCTGGCCCCGCGACCCGACTATGGATATGGTATAGCGGATATAGATGGATAGATTGTTTAAAAAATATACATATTCATTAGTTTTCTGCTGGGTGTTGTTACTATAATTTAGGCACCTGGTAACAGGAGCCAATGTCGAGTATCAATAGGTCAGGCAGGTTGTGGTCTGTTTTGGGTTGAGCTCTGAAATAATTTTGTCGGGCTGTAGTCTGGTTCAGTTTCAAAAGTGCTTGTGTGGATCGGGACAGGTCAGACAAAAATAATTTTGCCGGGCTATGGTTGTGTTCTAAATGATGGGTCATCTTCAAAATCTATCTTACATGCATAGTAGTGGAAAATCTGCGGCCATTTATTACACAGGTGTTTTCTGTCAGAACTCACCGGAGAAGAGTGGAAAGACGGCTTCATAGAAGAACGAATCCTAAGGGTCACAAATAGTCAGAACAGAGACAGGTTAGAGACTTGCATGCAGAGCAACCTGTTTCTCTAGCAGCACTGTTCCAGGAGCCTACAAGGCACATCTGGTCCTAGTTAGCCAGCTGCAGAGACAACATTCCTACAGCATTCCTTATTTTACAGCAGTGGTTCTCAACATTGGGGATGGGGGAGTAATAAGAAGTTTTTTGGAGAAACATAATGATTATTGCTCGTTTTTTTTTTTGGTCAAGCAAAAAATTAACACTAATGAACTCGCACTTAAGACGATTGACTAATCATGCTCTAATAATGTAAATACATTGCAATTAAATCATTTCCCATGATGTTGTACCACCAAAATGACAGTGCTTTATTAAATAGTTGCTCACATTTATCTTAAATTAATTCGCCTTTAATTTACACTCACTAGTCCCGCCTTTTCTATGCCAGCCAATTGTCAAATATGTAAGGTTAATAAGAAGCACAATTGATTGGCTGGCATGGACTGTCGATCTCACGCGTAAGAATGTAATAGGGCCACAGTCAATCCCGTCTTCGAGACACGCCCACATAGACACGCATCGCTTTACCGGTAGGCCTCAGAGTCGCGGGAGAATCCCCGGACTGTCCTTTGCGGCCAGAGCGGCTTACTCACCTCCCAGCCGGGGTTCTGCAGCTGCTATTGAACCCGCTGGTGGGGGAAGGCATGTTGGAAGCGCCGGTGATCCCATTAGCCGTCTTGCGGCCACCAGATGCAGGCTGCTGCGGTTTCAACATATCCGCAACACCGTCTAGATTGGATTTACACTTTAAAAGTTTAGTGAACAGTCAGATTAACCTCCCCGGCACCGGCTAACGTGGCTAGTAACTAGCTGCTCCTGGCCCTGCTTCACTAATTAGCAGCTAAACTAGCAGGGGTATAGTGTTTGTCTAGTGGAGAACGGACACTCCCTGTAGCCAGTACCGTGTCTGTCTAATTGTCACTCTCCGTTAAAAGGGTTTTATTTTCTCCTGTAAAAACTGTCGCTGCGATTCCCGGCCCCGGTAGTTTCAGTCCGTCTGCTAGCAAGTTGACTGGAAACCGGTGGAGAGGGGGGGCGGGGGCGCGCTCCCATATGGTTATTACCAGGTGGCGCATGCACGAGGGCTCGATCAGTAAAATAAATCGCGTGAATAAAAAGCGAAATACGTTTTCCATACGTGGCATTTGTTTATTGGGATAGGTGCTTAAATAATATTCAGTGTTAATGAATTCAACTTTCATAGTTCATTTTATGAGATGAAAGTCAAATATCTTTTATATTTCCATGTGAGAATGAAATGTAGAACAAAGTTGAATTCCAACTGCGTTGATATACTGTGTATTACGGCTTTTAACATAGTACAGTAGTAATGGCGACCTCCATGGAGCAGTGTGTTTAGCCTAGCCTGCCGTATTACATGTTTTTGTAACTTCAAATATTAAGGTAATACAGTTTCTTTGATATCGAGGTTTATTCTGCCATTGGCAGACTAATTTTAATACAAAATGTATAGACTGCCTGTACTGTCTGTATGAAATACTGTCTGTATTTCCTAAAACAATATGGTGTGCTTAATAGTTTCCATTCAAATGGAACCATACGTTTTATATGACCAACAAAGTATTTTTATTGAGCACACGGCTGACAGAATATAAAAAGAAACATGTACCGTATATATTTAGGCACAGTAAGTACTAGGTCATAAGGGATAAAAATGTATTGGGATCAGATAGGGGTTAAGTATAAAAATGGAGCTGGTAGAGGCGACTCTAAGAAAACATATGAGCATGCAGTGGTACTGTGTAGGCTAAACAGTCACATCATAACATTTCTTGCGTCGTGTGATCTTTTAGCGCTCTGCATTCCTGACACAGCCTGTCTGCTATGTTGGCACGAGGAGCACTGCCCCTCCACCACAGTGTGTTGGCGTGTGTCAGTCGGGCCGCCAGCCACCATGTTGGCCAGCACTATGACGTCATCGTGGTGGGAGGTGGGCACGCGGGGACGGAGGCCGCTACAGCAGCAGCCAGGGCAGGGGCCGAGACACTGTTGGTGACCCAGAAGATCTCCACCATCGGTGATGTAGACCAGTGGATCTCAAAGTGGGGGTCGCGAGACAGTGGAGGGGCCGCAAGATGGTTTTAAGAAATGGGAAAAAAAAATAGCACATTTTGTTTATACATTATTTTGATGTTGATGAGAAGATGGATTGATGGATTACTTTGATGTTTTCTGCTACTAGCCTATATTAAAATACTATCAAATAATAATATTATAGCTGTTATATGCTTCTGCCATCTCTGGAGATAGCGGGAGTCCAAAGTCTCTGGCATTGTTCTTTTGGGGGTCATGAACTTGTTTGGGAACCTCTGATGTAGACCAGCCCTCTGTGGCTGTGAACTGACCTGTCTGTGTGGGTGTTAATGTAATGTAATGTAATCCCAGGTGCCTTGTCCTGTAACCCGTCTCTGGGCGGGGTTGGCAAGGGTCATCTTGTACGGGAGGTGGATGCACTGGATGGGCTGTGTGGCAGAGCTGGGGACTGGGCTGGGATCCACTTCTCTGTCCTGAACCGCAGTAAGGGCCCCGCTGTGTGGGGGCCCCGGGCTCAACTGGACCGCCAGCGGTATCGTGACTTCATACAGGTACAAGCCTCATACACAGTCACACGGTCCCGTGTGAGGCCGCAACATGGCGTCATTCATAGGAGAAACTGTTTGTTTCCATCTCATCTCTGACTTTGACCAAGGCACTGTTTATTTCAGGCTCTTACAGACTGGACAAGCTATAATGAAGGGATGAATTCTAGGCTTTTCTTTTCTTGATGCAGTCAGGTGGAGGTGAGGCTGGGGTCTTATGAGTCACTCCTGCCCAGGGATTATGGCCAGTAGAACTATATCAACAGATGCACTGTGCAGGGCTGTGCAAGTGACACAATTGCATTTGTATGCAGTTGTTATATTATTTATATTGCTGGTTGGGTAATTACTGAGTCACCCAGTATTCCAGACTCCTTGCCACTGGTGAGTGTGTGAGCATTGTGATTGAGACACTTATAGTTATTCTTGAGAATGCTTGCTAACTTTGAGCTCAAATCAAAATATCCCTCCGCAGCCCCGCCTCACACATTGAAACCAACAGCAAAGCATAGTATGGCTATGCCATATGGATTTGTTGTTGTGACCAGTGTTTGTTTATGTTCCTATTTATGAAGCCAGGGCTGTGTAGAATGAAGGAATGTGATTTGATTATTCAACTAATAATTATAGTTATTACATTTTGGCAGACATGTCATACTTAATTCACAATTTCAGATATATTTCCTGTGCTCTTTGCATAGCATGCCTAATTGTACCATTTGCCACAATGGAGACAGTGCTTAATTTACATGTATGGACCATTTGAACCACACCCAAGCATCCGTCCCAGCTACAGACTGGATGGCAGGGTATGACTGTCATTGTATTCCCTGATACCCAGCTGTGTCTGCAGGTCTGCAGCTAAAGTCTGCAGTCACACTGGAACTAACCAAATTAACATTTACCTATGGGGGTGGTGGACATGACTGTTCCCTTTTGTTCTATGCAGTATAAAGTTGCATTTCTGAGGTAACATTTTTGTTACCTCAGAAATGTGTTGGTGGACCTTTCACTTGTGAAACCACACGTTTCTCCCTTGTTCTGCACCATTGTATTATTAAAGCCTGCTTTCCTGATTCAACGCTATCCAACGACGACTGGTCTACGTTTTTATGATAGAAAATTATTACTATCAAGAAGTATGAGATGTTTCAACATGCACAGATAACAGTAAGATAGTGAAATGTGAGGAGACATTTGGTGAATTTGACAAAGTGGATTATTTTACAATTGGCTTGCAATAGCTGACTATACATTTTAATGTATCTTAAGATGAGCTCTCTCTCTCTACATGTCTCTCTTCCAGGCAGAGCTCCGGTCCACTCCCAGACTCACCCTGTTAGAAGGGTCTGTAGAAGATCTGCTGCTGTCAGAACCAGATGCAACAGCACCTGGTCTTCACAGAGTCACTGGGATTCTTCTGGGTAGGATCCTGTGATGCCCCTCTCACCATTAACACTGCCTTTTCACACTCTCCTCTCACAATCCACCAGACTACACCAAACAAGAGTCAACAGCAAAGAAAAGCGGTTTGGCATTGTCAGAGACGATTTGGCACATTTGTCATGGGTGCAACCCACGTACTCAGGTCTGCTGCTCATCCCACAAATGCATGTTCCTTACAAATGTGGCCCCATTTAAAAGGGAAATAATCATGCTTTCCAATGGTATAAGATGTATTGCCAAGAAGCATTGTTACAACAAATAAATAATCTAGCGAACACAAATGTCCTTACTTTTTGTGTTAAGTTTATATATACTGCTTTTATTTGACAGATTTTGCAACTTAGTTGTATTTCTATACTGTCATTCAGGTCATACATGTTTCAAAATGTCTTTTGAAGAATGATATGGAGTATGATTATAATTCTATACTCTGGCTTCCCAGCAGACAGTGCCACCCCCCTCAAGTCCGGCTCTGTGGTTCTGACCACAGGAACCTTCCTGTCGGGATCTCTGTTCATGGGTCATACCACATCTCCAGGGGGAAGACTGGGGGACCCCCCCTCCTGCCCTGGTCTGTCCCGGACCCTAAGGGACTGCCTAGGTCTCAGGGTGGGACGCCTCCGTACCGGGACCCCCCCCAGGATTCTGAAGGCCTCTGTAGACCTGAACTGTACCAAGACCCACCTTCCAGACCCACAGCCCACCCCCTTCAGCTTCATGAACACACACACACACTGCAAGGTTGGTCGTAATTAATTGAATTAAAGCTGATAAGCTTTAATTCTATATCTTTGCTATATAGAGAAGATCAATAGCCAATGGAGGAGATAGAAGACATGCCATTCTGCTGCAATCTGTGTGATTTACCATAGACCATTACTAAGGACAGAGATCATGCATGTTATGTCTTGTCTGTTATGTATTATATTTTATATATTTTGTTCATGCTTTTGGATCAGTTCAGCATTGCATGATACAAGAACTGAAGAAAGAACATACAGTTGCAGACTGCAATACGATTGACTTTGTTTATGCATTATTTACATGCACAGAGCATGTGTTTTCACCCTTTATGTTAAGTGTGTCTAGATGGTAACAAACGAGCTGCCGCATGTGGTGCATGCTAGCCTTAAGAAGTGCTGTCTTCTAGGCAGAGGAGCAGCTGGCCTGCTACTTGCTCCACACCACTCCTGGGGTGGAGACGGTCGTTAGAGAGAGTCTCCATCTGAACAAACACATCCACCAGGACACCAAGGGCCCGCGGTATACACACAAGCTCCCTCTACTGTACCACTGTAGTGAAATTCCAATAGCACACACACTACGTATGAAACGCCCAATGTGAGTGTATTATTCATCTTCGTGTGGCTCAGGTACTGTCCCTCCATCGAGTCTCGAGTGCTGCGTTTCCCTGGCAGGAGCCACCAGGTGTGGTTGGAGCCGGAGGGGGTGGACTCTGACCTTCTCTATCCTCAGGGTCTCTCCATGACGATGCCCCCCGACCTGCAGCTCCGCCTCCTCAGGGAGATCCCTGCCTTGCGCCATGTCCACATCACCACACCTGGTATGCTGGAAGGCCACCTGGGGCGTGGGTGGGTCGCTGCGTTAACTCGCATTTGGTTAAGATGCAGTGCTGGTTGCCGGTGCTAATGTTGACGTTGTTGCAGGCTATGGGGTGCAGTATGACTATGTGTGTCCCACCCAGCTGAGCTCGGCTCTGCAGACTAAAAGCACCCAGGGTTTGTTCCTGGCTGGGCAGATCAATGGGACCACAGGCTACGAGGAGGCTGCTGCCCAGGTATACAGTAGACCAGGGCTATTCAATTCCAGTCCTGGAGGGCCACAGCCATGCATGTTTTAGATGTCTCTCTGTTCCAACACACCTGATTCTAATGAATGGGTTGTTAACGACCCATTTATTAGAATCAGGTGTGTTGGAGCAGGGAGACATCTAAAACATGCAGGGCAGCGGCCCTCCAGGACTGGAATTTACAGTATGCATTATGCATTGTGGTATGAGGAAGAGGCTCTGTGTTGCTGACCATCCTCTTTCTCCTGCATGTGTGTCTAGGGTTTGTGGGCGGGAGTTAATGCCGCCCGTCACGCCATGGCTCGTCCCGTATTGGCCGCGTCACGGACAGAGAGCTACATGGGCGTGTTGATTGACGACCTGACGACGCGCGGCGTCACAGAGCCATACCGCATGTTCACCAGCCGGGCCGAGTTCAGAACCGCCCTGAGGCCCGACAATGCTGACCTGCGATTGACCCAGCGAGGTTGCACGCACGCACGCGCGCGCGCACACACACACACACAGCAGAAGATAGATGGGACAGGCAGATGATTTGGTGATTAGAAAGTAGGGCTGCACGATTAACCGCATCGCTATCAAAACCGCGATGTGGCGTTGTGCGATTATGTAACCACAAAAGCCTGCGATTATTTATAAATAATCTTCACGTACTGTGTGCATGACAACCTGCGTGTATTTGCTGCCCATAATAAAGTTGACTGTCAGATATTGAGATATAGGCATCATGTCAATATAGGCCCCCCTGCCTTGAGAAGCGCAACGTGTTATAAAAACCACGCCAACCGGGGGAAAGCAGCTGTAGAGCTCTTTATTTACTTTGCATAACGGCTCGGGGTAAGATTTCCGTGATCGAGCAGATGACATGTTTTCCTCGTCGACTGCGTTACATATCATTATTTTGAAAATAGGTGCAAACTAGCATGCAGAAGCTGACATGACACAATAGAAAAATGCAATGTTTGGTGTTATTTTGAGATGAGCGACATCGCAGAATGGTAGGCTTCTGTGTAAAACATGGTTGGACTGCCCATCCTGAGAATAGGTAGATTTCCCGAATGTCCGTGGCACCATACAAAAAAAAACAAGAAAACATAATAGCCTGGTTTCAATTGGCTGTGTTCGCTTTAAACACAGCCTTAATCAAATAACTGTTTTACTTGAGCGATCCAAAATCCAAAAGGGCCGAGGTTTGGAAAACACAGGAAAAAAAGTTGATCTGCATATACAGTAAGAGCGTTATGCCTCTGGTAAAGCCAAAACAGTTTGTAGCATTTGTTATTTGTATCATATAGAAGTCCCAATTTAGTAGCCTATAGATTAAAGTTTGATGGGCTGGCAGAAAAGCCTTAGATTTTGTATTTTGCATAAATGTAAGCTATATCATTTTGAGACATTATTTAATTTAATTGAATTGCTTAATAATAGCCTACATGTTTCTGTAGGCCAATTATGTTTAGTTTTTTCTTTGCGAATTGTCTAAGTGGTTTGAAAATGACCTTCTACATGACCACTACATGTCACACTAGGCCACCAGCATCAATTAATGATCTTCTTAAGAAACACAGTGTACTCCTCTAGCCTATATAGTTAGCCTAGTGAAACCATAATGATCTTGCAAGCTTCAGTTTGACTTTGCCATGAGAATCAGTCTGGAGAGGCTTCAAATAATGGCATCTGTGGCCAACATACCATTCAGTGTCGTACTAATAGCTACGGGCGTCATGTAGGTCTGACAGCGAAAGCTACTTGAAAACAACAATGACATTGGATGGTTCATCCAATAAACTTCTAAGTATTTTTTGGAAAGTTAAAACAGTTTTGATGACGGTTTTGATGGACGCTTTCCCAGATGGACTTGTGTCTATAAATCCATGTGGCATGTCAGGTTACTATATTGTATATTTACAAACAGTATTTAATACTATAGTACAGAGTACTTTTAAGCTTCGATAACAAAGGAAACTGAATTATGAGAGCTGCTTACTACTGATATATCATAATCGCAATATTTGCCAAACTAATCACAATTATACTTTTTGATCAAATCATGCAGCCCTGGTCACATGTTAAGAAGTGTGTTGTGTGATTGGCTGACTCAGGTTTTGAGGAGGCAGACTGTGTTTCACAGCAGCGGTACCAGGAGATGTTGCGTGTCAGGGATGGTCTCAAAAAAGCGCTGGCCGCCTTGCAGGACCTTCATCAGCCCTCTAGTGCTTGGAGGAGCCAATTTGGAGATGCCACCATCAGCCCTACCAAACACATTGAGCTCACGTAAGAGCTGTCATTCAAAGCAGCAGTCAATATGTGGACACCCATCTCACTCAGTGTCCCCCAGTTAAACCAGCCACACGGCCCGGCTTCACACTAATGTTGTTGTTGCAGTGGGATGGACCTTCTGCAGTACAACAATGTGACCTTTGACATGCTGGCCACCACCTTCCCAGAAAGCCTTTCACAGTATACAGAGTTCTCACAGAGACTGAAGATAGAAGGTAAACATTACAGTTTATTTTACCATAGCGTCCAGATGCACGATCACTGATCCCTATGATTCAAATGAGCAATGGATGCATACATCTCTAAAAAAAAAAAAAAAAAAAGGCAAAAAAAAACGTTTGTATGACTTGTGTTATGTGTGGGTGCATAGCGGTGTACCGGCCTCACTGTGAGCTCCAGAAGAGAGAGATGGAGAGGGTCCAGCAAGAGGACAGTCTATCTCTCCCTCTAGACTTGGACTATCTTTCTCTGCCTGTCTCTCTGTCGCAGGAGGTCCGTGAAGTCCTGGACCGAGTCAGACCAGAAACGGTACGTCTATACAGTCAATAAATAATTCTCTACGCATGATCTATAAATCTTCCTTCTTCTAAATTTCTAAGATAAGCTGAAACACTGTATATGATAATATAATACACTATTAATAGCATGGAAATGAGTCACTAGGTAAGCCAACAGCAGAACACGAGAGCCCTTGGATATAACCATTAAAGTATCTCTACTGGATAGTATAGTAGAGGGAAATATACCTGCACTTGCTGAAATCTACATCTCAAACATAACATCACCCTTTCTTCACTCTAAATGCTTGAGGTGCATTGGGAAAGCAAGGCGACCTTATTTTCATTCAGTCTGTTCTTTTGTATAAACGTAATGTTTTAACTCAATATTAATGTTTTTATGTGGTACCTACAATTGCGTGCGTGTGCGTTTGTGCGTGTTGCAGCTTGGAGCCGCAACACGTCTACCAGGAATCACCCCTGCGGCTGTTCTCAACCTGTTAAACTACGTCACCAGGACGGGACGGTCAGAAAGAAAGAGACATTTGGTCGTCATACCACAATGACATTACACTTGAAAAACTTTTTTTTATATAGTTTGTATTCTGGAAAATGTACAAAAATAAATATTTAGAGGAAAATATTCATTGTGTTTGACTTGGTACAAAAAGGTTTCTCCATGTCATGATATCATTGTGCTGAAATCTACATCTCAAACCATCACCCTTTCCTCACTCTAAATGCTTGAGGTGCATTGGGAAAGCAACATAACATTGTGTTCCAGGAACAGTTTGGTCCTGTTCTGGAAGGGTCTTGAACCTTTTTGGAAAAGGAGCAAATTTAGTGCCACATTCTCCAACATATTCAAAAACACAAGCTAGGACTCCCAGTAGAAAACAAACAGTGCCATCAGCAGTATTGGGAGCAGCCAGTGGTTCTGCATCCTGGTTCTACTGGTTCTACTGGCCATGTGTCCATCCAGCTCATCCCATCCTCCGCTGAAGAAGCCAAATGGAAACCTCCAATTAGGCTGTGCCTCACCCCTGGGGGACTGTGGGTAAACACTTGTGTCAACAAACCTCACCTCCGTAGTGAGAGAGAGGGAGGATGAGAGAGGACACTGAGAAAGGGAGAGAAGGATATCAGTGTTCCTCAGGTCAGGACCCCTACAGTATGCTTCAGAATCAATAACCTAAGGATTAATAATCACCTGCAGGTGCAGACATTCATAGCTATACCTCGCTCCCAGGACATAGCTCTGAGGGTGGCTGAGCCAGCCAAGCCCCGCCCACAACACCTGGACAGACAGGGAGACAGGCAGGACACAGCCTGTCTCACAGTTCTCCTGTCACACAAGCAGACAGACCGTTTCAAGAAGACAGACACAAACCTCACATTTCATATGAAGTGTGTCATTAAGTCTTAATAAAGGAAGGAAAACATACATTATGTTAATACACTTATCAATCATGAATGTGAAACTTAACATAATAGTTGATCATATTTAACAAAACTTAAATATGAATTTGACAAAAAGTGTGTTAGCTTACAATCGCTGACTCCACCTTTAAGGAAACATTAATAAACAACATTTAGGTATTGAGGTATAAGCAGCAGCAGGCTATTGTGCATAATATAAGTAGTGTCACTATTAACAATTATTAGTTCTTCTATTGCAGCATTAGTGCTGCTAATAGTATTAGTAGTACCTGCCAGTTGAGAGGACACTCTTGGACCAGGACTCTGCTCCAGGCTGGTTGAGACCCGGAGCTCATGGCCAGTAGGTCTGGAGAGGCCAGACCCTGCAGAACACTGTAGAGCTGGGACCGCAGATCAGAACAGTTTCTGGTCTGAGATCTGGACCGGGAGGGACCGGGATGTCAGAAATACAGAAAGCTCCCTTTTTAAAGTTCACTTCTTTCATGCAGCTACTGTACATAAATATAGCCTGGTGTTTTTTGCCTCCTACTGGAGTAAACCTCTGGTTCATTTTGAAACTATAGGACAGCCTTTAAGCACTCAGTGTTGCTACAACTGTTTGTATCGATTCATCTAGCTCTACCACCATCTTTTGAAACATACACTGCCAGTCACCCACATGGATGCTGATTGGTCTGCCAGCAGGGTGGCTGTGATAACACTAATGAAACCAGGGTTTACGGAATATAATCTCAGCAAAAATATAGTCAGGAGGAGCTGGGCTAATGTACATGATTACATAATACATAATAACAACATATATAATATGTATTCTATGTTGTTCTGAAGAACCAATTTGTAGGTGTAGTAAAACACCTCACTCATAAACAATATCAGGTCAAATAGGGATTACTGTATTGTCTCTATAGATAAAAGCCACAAACAATAGAAGGACATGTTGCATACTGACACAGTGATGGGTGTGTGACTCCACCTACTTGAAAAAACAGCCAGTCAGGAGGTTGTGTGTAAAGAGGATGGGGGTGCGGTGGACGGGGTCAATAGAACACTCTCCACCCGGGGATAGGCCCATGACAGTCAGCTGACCCCCTGTCAAGGAACCAATCAAGAGGACTGACAGATGCATTACTGTAATGCCACATGATCCACGCGGTCATGCGATGTCAGAACTACTGTAATGTATGACACATCACATGTTTATCCTTTCATTAGCAGTTAACATTCAGGACAAACTATGAACCCTCCTTTATCCAGACTGTTATCCAGTTATCCAGTGTGTCACAATGAATGTCTTTTGATTGGTTGATTTTAAAAGGAATATTACATTATTAAAACACTGAATCCAGTTTTAGGCAAGGATACTGGCTGCTCCATATCAGTGAAGCGGCCAATCACAGGAGAGCCCACTCTAAGGCCGACTGCAGCCATTGGTCCTGCAGGTGATGGGCGTGGTGAAGTCAGCTGTGGGAGGAAGGTGATCTGTGGTCAGTGTCTGTCTGGACCAACCAACACACACAGGAGTGTTGAGCTTCTCTACCTGAAATGTCAGCGAGTGTGTTTGTGACAGCACGGAGCCTGTCGCCACGGCAGCCAGCTCCACCTTCACAGTGGCATATGTCAGCGCTCCTGCACCTGTAAACACAAGAGCCAGCTCCACCTACAGTGGAGAGACACGCTTGGTGAGGACTGTGAAACTAAACATTCTTTTTTACATTTGGTTTAGAAGGTAATAATTATTCACATGCCACTGACCTTTGACACCACATTGAGACAGGTGTCATTATCTCTTCTGGGAGCTGGCCATTCAGATAGAGGAGTGACCGGTATCTGAAAGGAAACCAAGACGCTTGTCGATATGCGCTTGATTTAGTCTGATGGACGTTAGAATACTACCATCTTAAAATGATGACGTAAATAACTCACCAGTAAATCTGCCTCTGTCTTCACTGAAGGCACCTGAAATCAATACATCTGTCATCAGTTAACAACACTATGCAATACCACAGTGTGTGTGTGCGTGTGTGTGTGTGCGTGTGTGCATGCGTGCGTGTGTGTGCGCTGACCTTAAGCAGGCTCAAGCCAGTCCAGTATGACTGTGCATTCAGAGCAGCTTCTGAACTGCAGCTGCCAGGTGTTATAACCCGACTACAGGAGAAGGAGGCTGACCTCAGAAACCCTGCAGGACAGCACCAGTCAGTCTTACCTCATCTAACTCAAGCTTAAGCTTTGTATAGGGTTTACGGCACAGAGACTCAATTATTGATATGAAATGACCACTATACATCTATCAGAACAGCTCATGTTTGGAAAGACCATCACCATTCAACACACTGGAAAGACCAGAGTACATCTTTTTGACATGTGACAACTCACAGATATACAACAGAATGATACAAATATAACACCAAAAAGAGCCTGTGATAAATCTCCAGGGGGCACTGTGAGGAATCTTACTGGCAGGGTTCATGTCGACACAGGACACAGTGGTTGTCCCTGGCGACGGCTGGCGGAGGAAACCCCGTAGAGATGACTTGGAGAAATAGGTCAGTATTACATCATCAACCTGCATCAGAGACAACATGGTTCATGATGGTTACATGATGATGATGGTTACATCATAAGTGTCTCCAATAAACTCCCAGTATTATCTGACAGTCAGACAGACAGACAGACAGACAGACAGACACTTCTACACAGTGGACACGAGCTACCCTGTAGAAAGGCCTGCTGTGGGGTTGATCTACAAGGACAGGGGGCGAGAAGTGGTAGGAGTCTCCTAAAATTGGCGACACCAGCGGCGATGAAGAGATCAGCTGTCCTGAGGTGTTACCTGAGGAGACAGGACATGATGAATATATGGACACGATTAAGAGACACTGTTATGGAATATATGGACATGAATCATGATTAAGAGCCACAAAATATTAATAGGTGGATGAGTTATTTATATTTATATAGACATGATTAAGATCCAGACAGACATAAGATAGTTTCACCTTCAGGTCGGACACAGAACTGGGAGCTGGTCTCTGTGATGAGAGCAGGATCCACATTGGCTCTGAACATGAGCCACTTCTCCACACACACTCCAGATCTGTGAAGAGAATGCCACTGTTGTAAGGATGGCTCAGTCTTCAACATCCTCTGTTAGCAGCTGCGTACTGCAGAAGAAGCTTACACAGCTGTCTCAGGACAGTCACTGAAGACCGTCTTTAAATCGGAGACGCCACAATCCTCTACGTCGCAACAGCAGCCAATGTCACAGAACCCTGGTCTCAAGTCACAAAGACACACTGGAACACAGAGAAGACACAGTAGATAAGTCCAGTTGTTATACAGCACACATAACAATATGTCCACTAAGTCCTAAAGGGAATACTCGATTCCAGGAACCTGTGCGCCGATACACTAGACTGGCTGCTATGTGGACCTATGTGGTTAAGAGCTGTACTGATTGGATTAGACTGGAACTGAGATAAATGACTTGAAGTTAAAATGTTACACACTGTAATAGGTAGGTTCGTGCTCTGTACCTTCTGGTGGGACCACTGGCATATAGGTGGTAGCGCTTGTTGCATACGAAGTAAAACTGATCGCAGTGGTGGTCTCGCTGGTCGTGGCAGTGCTCCCAGACTGGCTCGGTTCGAGCCTAGTCGCGGGTTCCGGCGTGCTGGGTGTGAGAGGTCCCACCGTGCTGATGCTGGCGGGCCCTGTCGGGTCTTGTGCGGCTCCGTGAGGCCAGCAAGCCTGCAGCAATAGCAGAAGGACCAGAACGGACAAAGACCTCAGGTTCATCAGCCTATACCGGTACGGTAGCTACCGTACTGTAGGCTAACAGACGAGCCCCGCCTCGTTTCAGTAAAGCCTTAAAATGCACACACAGCGAGAGATAACTCTACATATATTTAATAAAAATGTAAATCTGATGTTCAGCGCCAGGCTCTCGTTGCCAGGGATGTCGCCACACAACTGTTTCTAAGGACTTCTTCTTCTACTCAGGGAGCACCGTTACGTGACACTCCTCTTGCGCTTCCTGCCGGAGTGGAAGTTAACAACAATATATACTTTTCTCATTAAAACTAAAGAAAAATTTAAACTACACACATGATCCAGTCACAAAAAAAGTAGAAATGTATACAATTTTAGATTCAGTAAAATAAATGTAAACTCAACCTTGGATTCTTTTAAACGTATGTTTGTGTTGCTAAGCAACGCTGACTGATTCCGATTCTGACTGTAACGAATCTTTTCGTTTTTGGTGAGAGACAGAAAAAAGTTGCATAGGTTTCAAACGGTAAACTGAAAGAGGAAACCACATGACATAAGGTATTTATACTGTACAACATGATATAGATTTTCTCTCTGTGTGTGTGTGTGTGTATATATATATAT
>JAODUK010026807.1:0-18853 GCA_027564635.1 Typhlichthys eigenmanni
TGTTTAATGGAAACCAGTAGGCGAAATCCCATTAAGGCAAAACCTGATGGTTTTGCCTTAATGGTTTCTAATGTTTTTTTCAGCAGTGGATAACGTTGCTATAAGACTTCGTTGTACTATTATTGTAGATCATAACTAAATTGAGGTCGTATGATAGCTTTTAGCTGAATGTTATGATTTTAGTAAAGATCTCCCGGACTACAACTTATGATTGGTTAGTTAAGTATTATTGCTGGTTAACAAAGCCGACCATATCGTACATTATTTCTAAATGATTGAGTTTCCTAAATGACCCTTTGAAAGTTCCATATCTTCCTTTCACATCGCAATCTGTTTTACATAAATAGATTTACCTGATCCAAATCTGGGTATGGGAGCTAGTGGAACCCAAGATGTTGTACCAAAAGGGACCAACAAAAGACGGGCTGCGTAAGTGTGGTCTGTTGTAAAAAGTGAATCCAATGTAAATCCAATGTTCTACTAAACAATATGTTCATAACAGGCCAGACTTTGATGATGATGACGATGATGAAGAAGGAAACAAGCTGTTCAGGTACAAAGCTCACAGTTTAATACAATCGATTGGTTTAGGGTGCCCCTAATCATCGCATTGAAATAAACTACGGTACATGTATTTTGTCATTACTCAGATGTGATGATGATTCAGGAGGTTCCAACAATGATAAGGAACGCTTTGCCAGGTAGGGGAATGTTTAAGTGCATCTATGTATATAGGTGCTATATTTAGCCTTCTTTATTTTTTCTCTCTCATACCTTTTAAAAAAATATATTATTATTATATATTTATTTTCAGCCTTTTTATTTTTTTAGCGAGTTAGTTTTATTTCCAGGTTTTTGGATGAAGATCAGACTTTTGCAAATAAGGAATAGCTAGCCAGGTATGACCTTAACCACTCAGGACGGCTCTCTTCTGCTTGTATTTGTACCAATGCTGAGTGCACTGATCAAAGTCTACCCTGACCAAAACCTTGGCATACCCCTCTGCTTGTTGTTTCTGTTGTTCTGTTGTACCCTAATGAGCTGGTTTTGTGTCTCGTAATTACTATGCTGTATGTGAGTCAGGGACTTCAGGTCACTTTTGGTAGTCCCCTCCTCTTGAACAACATTCCTCTTTCTCCTTTTGTCTCTCTATTCTCTCATCTCTCAGGGCAGCTGAAGAGCCTTTTTATTTCAACACTTGCTCTCTTTAATCACTGACTGGCTTTCACTTTAATTTGGAGATATCATTGACTACACATTATTATTATTATTATTATTATTATTATTATTATTATTATATGTTGTGCATCCATTTTGTTTCCCTGTGTACTCTATTCCACCTCTTTCTTATTTGCATATTTACATTTGCAACATTGACCTCACAACTCTACTCCATGTTGTCCACCCGCCCGCCCGTCTCTGTCCCTATGCTTCTTCCCGCCTCTCGCTCCAGGGAAAACCACAGTGAAATTGAGCGACGGCGGCGCAACAAAATGACCGCTTATATCACAGAACTGTCAGACATGGTGCCCCCTTGCAGTGCGCTGGCACGGAAACCAGACAAGCTTACCATCCTGCGAATGGCTGTGTCCCACATGAAGTCTCTGCGGTGTAGTGGCAACACCAATGCAGATGGGACGTATAAGCCGTCCTTCCTCACTGACCAGGTATAGCAGAGCTTGAGAGAGTCCCTGGACCGGAGACTAGTAAAACAATAATACCTCTGAGTCTGGTGGAAGAACCATGTAATTTGACCGAAAGCCTGCGTATAGTATAGCTTTACTTTTTTAAATGTATTTTTTAGTTATGGGATGATTTCACATTTGTAAATTCTGAAGCCTTTTATTAAAAGCTTATTACTGCTGAAAAGCTATTTTAAGAAAGATGTGAATTACATTGTTACAATTGGTTGTGGTGTGTCCATGCCATTTCAGGAATGTAATTAGTTTTGGTGCAAATGCCTATCTTGTTTTCAACCCACCAGTGGCTTCTCTTGGCTATGTTTATTGTGACTAATCTAATTCTTCAAAATGTCCTAAATGGTATCATCCGACAGTAATTAACTCACAAACCCTTATGTAACTGCACAGACTTTATTTGCGGCGTTTATCTATGGAAAATATGACATTTTATGCTAACCTCAGTGGTTAACAGAGGATCTTGGAAGAGGGATAAATATATTAGACCACAAACTTTAAATGCTGTTACTCCATCCTTTCCTTTTCTATAACTAGAAACATTAGGACACAAACATGTACATTAAGTGGGGACGGGGAGGCTGCCTAGCATACAAAGAATTTAAAGAAACTTTCCTGAAGTATGTTTTCTAAGGTGTAGCTGACCTCCAGTCACATTTGACCTTTATCTGTTTGCCGCTCTATGTCTTTAGGAACTAAAGCATCTGATTTTGGAAGCAGCCGATGGCTTTCTCTTTGTGGTGTCATGCGAGACTGGCCGCGTTGTTTATGTCTCAGACTCCATTACACCTGTCCTCAACCAAGCACAGTCCGATTGGCTTGGCTCCTCGCTCTACGACCAGCTCCACCCAGATGACACAGAAAAGCTGAGGGAGCAACTCTCCACTGCAGAGAATAGCAACACAGGTAAGAAACACCAAATGCACTTGCAGTATTTTGTGTGAGGGGGGGGAGTGTGCAAAATGCCAGAGCAATTCCCAAAGCTTTTCATAAGCAGTTTAGCATACATTATATTTGTATTATTATACTTTCTGTTTGTATTATTTTGCTTTCTTGTGATTTACACTGTCAGATATATTCCTTCTGTCACTTGTTTCCCCCTGTAAGGGAGGATGTTGGACTTGAAGACAGGAACCGTGAAGAAAGAAGGCCAGCAGTCCTCAGTCAGAATGAGTATGGGAGCACGGCGGTCCTTCATCTGCAGAATGAGGTGCGGACAGTATAGTCATACATACTGTGAATGCAAACATAATAGCGCACGTCTCACTCTCTGAGCTCTACGTATGTTTCCAGGTGTGGTACATGCACAGTGGAGCCCATGTCTATGAATCGACTTAACCTCCTAAAGAACAGAAACCGGTGAGCTAAACCACCCTTCTTATTTATTTATTTATTTATTTTTTGCTTTTCATACGACAGTCTAAATATGAATATGGTTAGACAATACCAGATAACCTGAACACCAGACATGGTCAAGAACACAAATCACTGATCAAGTTTTGATTGGTCAACTTCCTCCTCTCTGCTACAAGGAATGGTTTGGGTGTAGCCAAGGAAGGGGAGCCGCAGTTTGTAGTGGTCCACTGTACTGGATACATTAAGTCGTGGCCCCCAGCAGGTAAAACGTTTTCTCAAGAGCAGTGTCAGGTCTTCTATTTCACTATTATGTTATTATGTTCTATTCATAATGTTTGTTTTTAAATGTAAAACCACCTTTATAAGCATGCATGTATGAACCACTTGTGATGACAGCGTACATGACACACGGTTGTTTTGTGTGTGCGATCGCGTGTTAGGGGTGTCGCTAACTGATGAAGAAGCAGACAACACTCAGGGCAGTCGTTACTGTCTTGTCGCCATTGGGAGACTGCAGGTACGCTGTGCCCGTAAACGTGCTCGCTTTATTCTCTTCGTTTTTCTATTTAGTGGGATGTTTGTCATCTGATTTCCCCTCTTTAGGTGTCCTGTTGCCCAGGCGAGGTCGATATGAACAGCATCAGTGTACCGGTGGAGTTCATCTCACGCCATAACTGTCTGGGAGTGTTTACTTTCGTGGACCACAGATGCATGGCCACAGTGGGCTACCAGCCCCAGGTACCGCCTCATAGCTACAGTATGCTGTCTGCTTTTAGCAGCTTTCTAAAGTTAGGAGTTAAGCATCTTGCTCAAGGATGCTTACAGGTAGGTCAACACCGGGGTTCGAACCCACGACCTTCCGACCGACCTTCTTGGCTAGAAGCCCAACACCCAGACCATCTTGACCATCCTGTCCCAGGATGGTCTAGTGGTCTTTTGAACCTGTTAAATTGCTGGACATTTTAGTAATATCTCGTGGGCGTTTCTGCATTACAGGAGTTACTGGGAAAGAACATTCTGGATCTGGCACACCATGAAGACCAGGGCTTGCTGAGAGACAGTCTCCAACAGGTGTGCGCAGGGCTTTTCCTTGCATCCTTTGATGCAGTTTTATTTATTTATTTAGCGATTGTCGCTTTATGTTTGCATAGGTCTTTTCTGATCACCTGGTTCTTCCACAGGTGTTGAAGCTGAAGGGCCAGGTTCTGTCAGTGATGTTCCGATTTCGCGCCAAGTCCAGAGAATGGATCTGGATGAGAACCAGCTCCTTCACCTTCCAGAACCCCTTTTCAGAGGAGATCGAGTACATCATCTGTACCAATGCTAACGTCAAGTGAGTCACCCCGTGTAATGCACTGTGCTTAATGCGTACTATAAGTAATACAATATGGCGCTTGTCTCGTGAATAATAATAATAATACACTTTATTTATATAACACTTTTCATACAAGGTTGCAGCTCAAAGTGCTTTACTTTTGAAGAAATGCAAAAAGATGAAGTGGTAAAATGAATACAAAAGATAGGACATGATAAATGAGTCTTGTGAATGATCCCATTATGTCTGAGCTATGTTCATTTTTGACCCTCAGTCCGCCCCCTAGCCTGCCGCACCTCCATCCTAGCACTTTTAATTGAGACACACTGATCTCTCTCTCCCTACACTTCTCTCTGAACACCCTCCCCCATGTGTTTGCGGGGCAGTAGAACTTCGAGCCAGGACCCCCTCACCCCCCTCTCATCCCCGGGGGGTTCACTGCCTCCGTCCCTGGGCCAGAGCAGCCCTAACGACCCACCTATGGCGCTCAACCCGGGCCTGGGGCCCGCCAGGTGAGACCAGAGCAGGCCGGCCTGGACCCGTGATCCCTGCCTGCCTTGGGGGAGAGAGCAGGGGTTTGCTTCATGGGTCAATGCTGCAGCCTTCCACCAGCCACATTGTAGACCATAGCACTACTGCCTGGGCTTTCCAACGTGTCCCGCCCTGTACCCGCGTGGGGAAGCATGCCTGGTGCTGTTAGTGGTGACTGTCTGGTTGAAGGAGAAAGAGGGCTGTTGCCATGGAAGCACAGGGGACTCCTCCTCCTCCTCTGTTCCGTGCGCCTCTCTGTCCGTGTTGCCGTGGTGACCGGTGGTGGTTTCAGCGCTGTCGCGTCAGCAGGTGTTTCGGGATTTCTCACTCAGTGGTGGCGGACATGAAACGGGCAATTAGGTGGGCCTGATGGCGCTAACGTTAGCTCTCTCCCCCCACCCCCCTTTCCCTCCCTCTCTAGGCAGCTGCAGCAGCAGCAAGCAGAGCTGGAAGGCGGCGGGGCCAGCGACAGCCTCTACGAGGCAGGACCGATCGCCCTCCCACAGGTCAGACCACGCGTGTGTGTCTGCTGTTTGTGTTTAGCTTCCCTCCCTTGTGACGTATCCGCAGTCACCGGGTATTTTTAGGAACACAATTGCAGGATGTTGGTTCCTCTATTCAATGGCCAAATACAACAGGAGTCTTTCAGCAACCCTTGGGTCAATTTTACTGGAATTGCTCTTTCTATTTTTTTGTGTGTGTGACAGTAATGGACTTTCTCGGTTGTGGTAATTTTGTAAAGAAATGTCAGATTCAGCTAAAGATGACGAGTTAAGCGGGCGGTGACTCACAGCTTCTTGATAATTCCCTCTCGTCAACGGGGGGGAGCGGGAGAGATGTCGAAATGGCCAACGGTCGGCTCGTCCGTGACTCACGGGACGTTCACGCGCTCGTGTTCCTCCAGATGCAGGTGGTCACGGCAGCAGGGCCCGAGCTCAGCAAGAGCCTGGAGAAACCTGATCTCTACCCCGCCCTTTATCCTGGCTCTGACCCGGGCAAGAGCCTCCCCTCCACCTCCACTCCCCCCGCCCAGATCTACCCTCCAGGCAACAGTTACACATCTGCCTGCACCACTGACGCATACAGGTGTGACAGCCTCACCGCCTCCTAACCGCCTCCCTCAAATACGTCTCCTCCATTGTTCTTTTTCTTCTCCATGTGCTCTGAAGCCTGTCAGACCCTGTTTGTTTAAAGTGCAAAGCCGTGATTTGATTTGATAACATAGCACTTTGTTGATCCCCGTAGGGAGATGCAGGCATTACAGGAGCAAAGAGCATAGAGTAAGACAAAAGAGATGTTGATGTCTGTGTGTGTAACATAATATGCTACATCGCATAGCACATTAATGCTAATGCTGCTAATGTTTAAAACGAGGATTATTATTTTAACGAGGGTTAATGTGCACATGTATATCCTGCTCTCAGGAGTGTGTGTGTGTGTGTGTATTGGGTAGGTAGGTAGAGGTCATGGTGGAAGGAGGGAGTGGTCTCGCTGGTTGAGTTCCCTCCCCTCACTACCTTTGTGAGTGACTGTGTGTTCCCCGTCCCCAGGCCGGTCAGTATGGCCCCTCAGATGGCCCCCCAGATGGCCCCCCAGATGGGCCCGCAGCCCCACTCAGCAGGCCAGATGCTGGCTCAGATGTCCCGGCAGAACGGAGCTCCACCCTCAGCCGCCGTCGGTAGTCCCCTTCAAGGGGGCCCGACGGCAGGATGGCCTGGAACGGGGGCAGGGGGAGTCAGACCTGCCTTTAATAACCTGGTGAGGACCCTGGAGGCAGAGCCTGGGTTATAGTCACCTGTCTGTTGTGATAGGAGTGGTAATTAGTTGTAACTAAAAATCATACCAAACCAGACATTTGATCAAAAATAGTAACATTTAGAAATGTCTTTAACACATTTGTGTATGTTCCAATTCTGACCAACAGGTGGCTCCCCAGGCAGGGAAGACATTGTCGCCTCCGTTTGCCCCCATGGGTGGATTTGGGGGGGGCTCATCTAACTCTTTTGGCCAGATGCCCACAGGTGCTGCCCCAACGCCTACTAGTGGAGCAAGCTACCTACCCATCAATGCCCGTGCCAGCCTGAACACCAATGGTTATGGTAGGGATATGTGTGTGTGTGTGTGTGTGTGTGTGTGTGTGTGTGTGCACGAGCATCCTCATGCACAGACATGACTCACAATGTGCTTCACAGTTATAGGCGTTAAAATGTAACATGGATAAAGGCAGTACACAGTAGATATACAATAGAAATACACCATGAAAAACAATAATGAAATAGTTTTTGTGTATATATGAAGAGCAAATAAATTGGCAAAAAACCTGTTTGAACAAGCGGGAACCTCTGGCGCTGAGAAATGTATAAAACTCGGAAATTCAAAAACCTGCAGTTCATCGGATGGCCAAATGAGGCTTGTTGCATAAGGGAATCAATCCCCATAGACTCCCATGTTAAAATGTCTTACTTCTACAGCAAAAAGAAACATGTTTTCAGCCTATTCAAAACTCGGTTTTGGTCTCCATCTTGTCTTCCCGTTCATGACAACTGTACGGGGGGTGATTTTAAAATTTTTTAAATGTTAATAACTCTTCAATTAAAAATATATTAGCCATACATGTATCCCATTATAATGGATAGGGGGGCGTTACAGGCGGTAGTGAGGTACTGTAAAGATGGCGACGGCCTGAGCCAGCACAGCTCAGTGTTCAAATACGTCCTTTAGAAAAGCTATGGGTGCCGTCAAGGAGGGCTTGTCCATTTATATACAGTCTGTGGCAGGGTTCCCCAATCCTGGTCCTAGAGGGCCGCTGCCCTGCATGTTTTAGATGTCTCCCTGCTCCAACACACCTGGTTCACATGAATGGGTCATTATACGGTAACAAGCTATTCATTGGCGTCAGCTGTGTTGGAGTAGGGAGACATCTAAAACATGCAGGGCAGCGGCCCTTTACGACCACGATTGGGGACCACTGGTCTATGGTAATAAGCTGCTATTGAAAGTCTGTCCTTTTGCTCAGATGGCTCTCAGTCTGGTGCGCAGTTCCCCTCACGGCCAGTAGAGGCCGTGTGGCCCCAGTGGCAGGGCCAGCAGCACTCCCAAAGCATCGCAGAACAACACCCCCACGCTCAGGGCAACCAGCCGGACCTCTTTCCTGTAAGTGGCGTGATATGGGTCCTCTGTCCCTCCCGTCTCTCTCTTGTCACTAAAGTAACATCCATCTCCATGTCTTCTTCAGGATGTGCTGTCTATGTTGGACCAGCCTGCATCCTTCAACAGCGATGACTTTGAGATTCCCATGTACGCTTCATTCAATGAGTGACTCGGTCAAGACTCCATATTTCTACTTTGCAGTCTCCCACACTTTCACTCTTTGGCGCGGTATTTGTCTTGCCATTCCGGCGCTCTTCCTCTCCTTCCGTGGCTTAAATTGCACTGTAGTGGCCCAAACAAAGATGGAGAGATGGACCCCTGGCGACTAGGTGAAGAAAATCATGGAGCGGTGACCCGCGGAAAGGGGGATTGTTACATGATATTACAGAGGCCCATTTGTAAGGATTCTTTAGCTAGCACTGTCCAAAGGTCAGCAACTAACTCATGATGTTGTAGATATGTGATTATACAGTATGTATACAACAAACGCACAATCACACTAGTATAAGTATATGGATAGACTGCACCAGACCACTTTTACCCTCTGGCATCTTAACAAACGCATGCCATGGCTCTTTATCTATGGGATTATCTACTCCTGCTGTTTCTCAGGCATTGATAAAGAGCTGTATTATGATCGCTATAGCATAAAGACAAGATGCTCCAGTCAATGATTTTAAACTCTCAGGAAATCAGGGGGATGTACAGCTTTGTGTTACTTTATCAGATGCTGCATTGTAAACCACCTATGCTTATTCCTCACTGTATTGAGATCCCCAGCATGTGGATGCATGTCAGAGCACTCTCGCCATGTTGCTTTCAATGTGGCCTTCTATGTTTTGAATGAATACTGGGTAGCAATCTTCTGTGTACTTGAAATTACATCTGCACCTATGAATTTATTATTTTAGTACCCCCCCTGAGGAAATGTGGTGTCGGTGTTCACTGAATTACCGAATTTGCCAAGAGAGGCAAGGCGATGATAAAGTACAAAATGTTTTAAGTGCCCGCTTTTGAAATGTGTACATTGTGTATATAAACAGAATACATATTGCCATATATATTGGGCTTGATGCAAACAGTATCCGGAACCCAATTGGTGTATTTTGTTCCCCCCCCCTCCCCACTTGATGCTCTTGTCCTTATGTTGCCCTGGGTAACGCAATACACAGCACACAAGTGTTTTGTTTTAAGCTTTGCTAAAGGATTAGGAAAAATTGCAATAATTAAGCAGAAGTAATGTAATTTAAGCCATTTTTATTGATGTCCTAAATGTTGTGTCTTGTTTAATGAATATAGACATGGTAGTAATATTTTGTATATTTCCCACTTTTTTTTTTATTGGATCTTTTGATTTCTGCATTATAAACGGTTTAATCAGGGTTGTGCTTTTAGGATAAAAGCACAATGGTGGAAGGACGTTCTGCTAAACAGAAGGGATCATCATCTTAAATTCATATTTTGAAGTGTTAAAGTGCTAACACAACTAATATTTTGCAATCAATATTTTGTTAGTATGAAAGAATGTTGAAGGCACGTGTAATGAAATTCACTTAAAATGTTTAGTTTTTATAATGTAACGTAAACATTTTAACATTTTATTACAATGCTTCATCTTCTGTGTGTATTGATCACACTTTATTGCCAATATGTATATTGTATGTAAACCCATGTCTATAGTTTTCATTTTGAAAAGGGTGGTGTTTTGGTATTTGTCTAATGCCTCTATGTATCCAGGTTTTTATAATGATGTGAATTGCAGTTTATATTAAAAATATAAATATACTGTAAATGTATATGAAATGTTAAATGAGAGAATACTTTTTTTAATTAAATTATGTAAAAAAAAAAACTAAAAATACTGTTGGTATTTTAAAATATTAACTGTATTGAATTACTTTCAGTAGCTTCATAATCAAATCTTCTGTTCTTGAAAGAGCAGTGCACTTATTTGATTAAGCAAGAGTCATTGTGGTTTTAAGTTACATACATTCCACCACTTTTTTATGTTCTTATTAACTGGCAATGAAACAAAAGCCATCTGTGCTTTGATTGGGTTTAGTTGTATCTGTTGTATTTCCTTACGCTGTCAACCAAGGGCTGGAGACTCAGGTCTGTGGCCATCGCCTAGGATCAGTTTCCTCCCTCTCATTCACCCTTCTCTCTGCTCCTTCACAGCCCGGGGGTGAAAACTGACAGAATGAGGGTTAGTGATAGGTTTACTATTTCATTCTTAAACTCGTTTTTTTTTTTAAATTGCAGTTCTTTGCAACATGAATGTATTTTGCTATACATACATTTCTCATATATATTATATTGGTTTCGCCCTAAAAAATGTCCCTCCTATTCCAGCTATTTGCCTGTTTCCACTCATTTGCATAGGGTCACTTTACTGCAACTTGTGTGTGTGTCTCTGTAGTGGCATCAGAATACAGGCAATCTGCATCTTTTTGGTCAGGATCAGTTTCCAAACCCTCTCAAGTGGATTACCACCATGGCGTCATATCCTCTTTCTTTGCATTATCCTGTCCTTTTTCCTGTGTGTAGATTTCTGCAGTTGTGTTGATTTGCTGAACGCATTCCTGAGAATGCGTTGTGACTCCGACTTATACATTGTGCTTGAATCTGAGCATGCTAGTTGGCACAGCTCAGAAAGTGTATCCTGCCGTCCGTCATTAATATGTAGGCTACTGAGTATACTGAGTGACTCTTGTCACTGCACACTGGAACACCACAATGTGCAGAGCAGGAATTTGGCAGAGCCACTAACGCTGCAGGTGTTAACGCTTCCTAACGAGAGCGGGGTGGTGCCTGGGCGTTCTAATCTCAGAACCGCCTGATTGTTACCAAACTCCTGGTTAACTATTCATTGAGGACACGGGCGCCAAATGTGGTTGAGTGTGTCCGCCAATCCATCCTGCCGTAGGGGGTTAGAGGTGGCAGGCCGCAGAGGAGGAGGAGAGAACGAGGTGTCAATGTTCAGGGAAAAGTACCAAGACGCAGAGAGAACTGGGATGTTCGATTTGAAAGACATACATGAATTGCGGGTGACTAAAACCTGCAGAAACCTTTTGAAGTTTCCACCTCGAGCATCAACTCACGAAACAAGAACTAACCCGGAGAAAATATAGGCTACATTGGCTGTTGGATTAAACCATTTGGAACAACTTGGTCAAGTACTACATGACTTGTTGACCGGGTAAATATGAGTGGTTGTAAGACAACGCGATAGTAAAGTGAAGATTGGTGGCGGCGTTTTTTCAACATGGACAAGCCAATCCTACCGGTTGCCAGATTGGATGTGGACGTGGACCTTGGATTTGCTCTCTTTTTCTTCTTCCTCCTCTGTTTCTTCCTGTTGGTGACCATAGTGCGCTGTGGACAGATTGTGCTAGACCCCTACAGCGCTGTCACCGTTACCACATACCAGGAAGAGCAATCAGCACAGGACCAGTGACGGAGACACGACTGGCTCACACTGTCAAGGGAAAACCAGTGCAATGAAATAATAGACCAACGGAATTATGAACTAACATGGGACTGTGGAAATGCAGTTAATGAAATTTTACGTTATAAAACCATAGGCTATACTTTAATTTAAACTTTAATATAGATTCTAACTTTTTTTGATGTAGTCTAATATTATTATTATTCAATTATTTCAGACTTTGCTGATGTGCTTTTAATATCTGACGAAGAGTTTAATTATTTTGATTGAATAAATCATGCCTTTGTAATAATAGAAAGGTCGATTAGACTCTACCGGTAGAAAAATACCTGCTTCAAAGGCCGTAAAACGCCACATTATTGTGCAGACCATGTGTGTATACTGGAGAAAGTCAGTTTGGTCTTGCACTATTGACAAGTAGGCTATGAGACAAGTTGAAATTAATATTTGTATCTTGTCTGCCACTATTTATCATGGTTCTATGGATATATAAACACAATTTTTTTTTTTTACAAAATAAATGTGGACATTCTTCTCATTGCTGGGACATTGCATTAATAATTTTTACCAATAAATAAATACATGATTTACAAGTTGACCTATTTTACCTTTTTTCTCTAGCAAGTTTAGTGTCCAGACTCCAGCCCATCTAACTGTAGTCAACGGTCCAGCCATAAAGTAGCATATCCACACATCGATTGATATATGAATGTCACGCAATACCCATGTTGGAATGGTCATAATCAATTCGTCGTTAGTTGTATGTTTTTTTTAATTATTATTTTGTCATTTAAAAAAACACCAGATTAGCTCCATCAGAACTAATCCGACTCAGTCATATTATTGATTTTATTGTATTTAAAATGTTATTTGATAGGGACGATGCTATGTAACATTGTTCCAGCACAAGCCTGAGACTGCATGATGTGTTGCAGAGAGATTATAGCTATTGTTAATTTTCAATTCTTGTCCCTAGTTCAGGTTTATGTTTAACCTAAAATAAAAAAAGAATTAAAAAAAATGTATATATATATGTAACATTCCATAAGACTATACATATACAATTATAAAACAGCAGAATTACATATACCATAACACATAGTGTACTACAATATCCCTATACTCTTGGTACTTGTCCTTGTACTCATTTTACAAAAACATTCGTAAAATTCTGCTTAGCTTTTAGCCAGCATTAATTCAACATTCATTGTAAAATGTGTTTTACCTATATTCTGTAATGTACCGCAGTAATCAATGTTATTTCAGTTGGTGGAGACATGGAGACAGTGTTGCTTCTTTGTACGTCCAGTTCATGTGCTCTCTTCTATGGGTGCGTGCGATAAATACGACACCACAACCTGGAAAGGTGGAGTTTTATTCTAAAGACAACGCCGCCTATAGCGGCTACCCAGGGAATCAAATCATGCGCTTCCAATGTAGTTAGCAATCATCTGCAAACACATAGAATGGACAACAGTGATGGGTAAGTCTCCAAAACATTGTTTGTAATTAAGATGCAATTGTATAATTGTGTAATTCTCTACTTTTCATCGTAAGTATACACATCGCAATTAAGTTTATTTTGAAGCCAGCTGCCCTCATGCTTTTGCCACATATATATCTCATTGCTAATGCTAGGCTAAAAGCTAGCCCGTATTTGTCTTTGCTGTCTCTGGTAGCCCAATCAAACATTTAACGAGTGATGGGGTTCTTGTGTATTTATCATTGCCTAATCAGCTTTAAACTTATTAACTAAACGATCATGTTATTCAAAAAGCCAAGCTCTTACCAGTACCGGTATCGCATTATAGCAAGCATTGGATGTTAAGTTCAGTAGCAAACAATCACGAATGCAATGTTAGACTACCATAGAGTTACCGTAGTAACTGGATACGTTAGTTAGGCTATTAGTACATTAGTGTTACATACATCCTAAACGTGTGTCTGGTGTCTGACTACTGTTAATAACTTACTGCACTTTGAATTCTCCAAAACCATCGCAATTTTGATGCTTAATTTTATGTGACATTCAATTGTTGAATTGACTCGTTGATGTTATATACATTTTATACGTTTTTATATGCCCTGATTTAGCCACCTTTTATTTTTGGGTCAGAAATTGGAGAAAGCGTTTTGGACCATGATTACAGCAGAGTGCCAATGTACTTGAATCATTGACAATAAATACTACTAATAGTAATAGTAATAACTATGACTTATTCACGTTTATTATTGTTGTATTAATCTGACAATAATGTCAGTAAACTGTTTTACTGTTCCTTTCATCAGGATGGAGGTGGAGGGCTGGGATTCCAGTCTGGAGGAGGAATTTGGCGTTTCTCTGCACGAGCTGAAGAAATGGATAGAGGAGACAGTGGTGAAGAGCGAGGTGGTGCAAAAGAGGATAACTCAGTTTGCTGAGCTCAGTCAGTTGGTGGAGGAAAAAAAAGACAAGGCGGTGGAGTTTGACAACCTCCTCACCGATGCCAACAAGTGAGTTTATGCATCACGCTCCCTATTTGTTATGTAGTGGACACTATAATGATGTAACCATGTTCACAATGTGTCTGAAATGAATTCCAGCTGTACAAGAGTACACTATTTGGAGCATCTTCAATCTCCCACCCACAGTGCAACTGTAAACGTAGTCTCGACTGTGCACTACATTGTGGCCTTTGCTTATGTATCTCCATTTCTGACCTTGTGACCTGTTGGCTGTTTACCCTGTTGGGTGTTTTATCATGTACAGTACCTGAGCCATCTGAGTGTCTTGGGTAAGTGGGAATGATTGAACGAGGGAGCTATGGTGTCCCCAGATCTTTCAAGGAATGTGAGATGCTGGTGCAGGAGGCCTACCAGAAGAATGGGCTGGTCTACAGGGAGAGCAGCTCCGAGGACGAGAGCGAAGGAGGAGGGCCCCTGTCCTCGGAGATCATCGAGATAGAGGATGAAGATGATGACGATGATGTCATCGCTGTCGGATGCGGTAATTACTGCTCTTCATTTCATATGTCTGTAAGCTTGTGAAATTGTTAGTAATTTAGGGTCTCAAACTAATACTACTACAACAATGTGTCAGTGTCCCCACTCAAAATGTGTGCAAATGTCCTCACGACAACGCAGTTGTTTGAAAAGTGTTTTTTTTTCTTTTGCGTTTTTGCGTCCATATGACAGTGTTTTGAGAGAAGCTCCGTGTCTACATGGAACAAGGAGTGAGAACTCTAGTAGGTATGCCTAGATAGTATGTGGCTGTGTAACTTTGGACGAAGGTGATAGGCTGCTGAAGCCTAACTAGTGCCTCCAATGTTTCCTGTGAACAGTATTGGTGAAAGAAATTCGCTTTTATACGCCTAGAACATCCATTGGCGTCTGTAGTGGTCTTCAGCCTGTTGCATATGCGCAGTCAGCGCGCACATGTTCGCGGCGACAAAATTTTGGAGGTGCGTGGGCAGTCAACGAGGACTTATATGCGCCTTATATGCCCATTTATGATTCTGCGTCAAAGCCACAGAGATACATACAGATAGGGCGTAACCTACTGTCACCCTACGGCCTAGTGTACAGTGACATGGACCTCTCCAAAAATGTAACTATCCGTCCGTCGATTCAACGCAGGAGACTTGTGGATGCAAGCCCGTAAATGCCAGAGCATTGGAATTAGGAATGTTTACGCCATAGCCTACATGCACAGAATGGCCCCTTTGACTATCCTGGTATAATTATTAGATTTGCTGGACAGAAACGTTTGGGCAATATTAACAAAGACTAGCTACATCTCTGCACATGACAAGACAGGGATTTTCCTGAGATTTCTTTGTAAATGTTGAGGTAACTAAGAGATTCACTGGAAATCAATATTTTGATATGCTTATTTTAAAACGTTTTACACTCTATCAGGAGCCAAGATGGGGGGTTCCCTATGGTATTTCCTTGTTGTTCAGGCAGCGAAAAGCGGTCTTTTATAATATTATTTTGTGTCAGAAGACTCATAACAGATTGTTTCCTATGATATATGTTGGTGAGATTTGCTGGAAATAAATATTTTGATATGCTTATTTCAAAATGTTTACACACACTCAACTTGTGTTCTAATTCTGGCGCATAAACAAGACATGGCACTTCTGCATTTTTACAAAATTCTTCTTGTTTACACTGACACACACACACACACCCAGTGTGCCTGGTCATGTAAACTTTTCCACACATGTTAGTAGGTGATCAGAGATATGTTTATATACGGAGCTAAAACACTTGTCTGGATGTAGATTGTTTTAGTTTTTTAACCCCGTTTTAATACTAAAACATATTCAATGAATTCAGTTTTAGGCACCGAAATGAGCGTTTTAATTCGGCCCCATATTGGTTTCGGTACCATGGCCATAATACACATCATGTTTGGTGGACAAATGGCACTGCGCATCACCCCAAAAACACCATACAAACAGTGAGGTTTGGAGGTGGGAACATCATGTTGTGGGGCTGTTTTTCAGCATACGGTACTGGCAAACTTCATATACTTGAAGGAAGGATAATTGGGAAGATGTGCTGAGACATTCTTGATAAAAATCTGCTGCCATCTGCCAGGATGATGATGGTGAAACGAGGATGGACATTTCAGCAAGATGACGATGCCAAAGACACAGTCAAGGAAGCTCGATTGGTTTCAGAGAAAGAAAATAAAGCTGCTAGAATCACCTGACTTGAATCCAATTAAAAATTATGGAAAGAACTAAATATCAGAGTTCATAGGACTAGTTACACATAACTATTTCGAAACACTCTGTTTATGAATGCATGTACACCGTCAGTTAATCATGTCTCTTGCTGCGGTCTGTTCATTGTCTTTTAGTGGTTCCTCCCAAGACGGCGTTTGCTGCTGCTAAAGATCCACTGGTGAGAAGCCAGAGAGGTTCTGTCACTATGACAACACACTACCACAGCCACATTATATACTGTATCTTGTGTATACATTTTGCTGTGGTTGTATTCAGCATAGAGATTAGCAGGGTTTTCTCTCACTTTCTTGGGTAATTTGGGTAAAGCCATAGATAGTTAGTGCATGTGAGACACCAACTATATCTAGTTCACGCCTGTGTAATGTATTTTCCAATGTGTATATGTGTCAGCCTTTGAATGTGAAACTACACATTTTGCGTGTGTGGAGGTTGACACGGCACTCTGTGTATTCGGCAGCTCAACGAGGCCGCAGCAGCACTTCAGAAGAGTGCCCAGCAAGTGCAGCACTTGGTCAAAATAGTGAGCAAGACCCCTCCTTCTGCAACGCTGCTCAGATCTCCCACACAGCTCCCAACACATTCAGGTGAGCCTACATAATAACACACAGCCCCCAATACATTCAGGTGAGCCTACATAATAACACACAGCTCCCAACACATTCAGGTGAGCCTACATAATAACACACAGCTCCCAACACATTCAGGTGAGCCTACATACTAACACACACATCTGAAGGCGAGAGTGTTAGAAAACACTGGCGCTCCAATGACTAATTACACACTCCATACCATCTGAGAGTGTGCGTGCGTGTGTGACACAGATGCAACCTGTGTCACACTCTTTTAGTTCAAGTTACTCAAGTTACAAAGATCCACTCTGTTTAATTAAACGAACGGACTGTTGTAGTCTATTCAGTGGTCCTGTCAGTCAATCACTCACTCAAACAATGAATGTTTAAAAGGTGGACAGACGTTTGTTATTTTCCTCTCTAGTTGCTTCTCCCCTGGTGCCTACGGTGTTTGTGTCCCAGCCTCTGGCTCACTCCGCAACCCAACCTAACCCTGCACTCAAGGAGGATGAGGTCACCCTCGAAATGACCATCCTGGCAAAGAAACGCACCAAGACGTGGCACCCTGGCACCCTGGTCGCTATAAACCACGTTGGTGCGTGACTCGTAATTTGCTTGGTTGGAGATATAATAACGTTGTCTAGTGACTTAATAGCCCGTATAATACGGTAAGTGTATATTAATCAAGTGTGCTAATCTTAAAATGATTTAATAAATGCACTCGGTACCTTAAATGTACTTCTTGGGTAAATAATGATGGCTCATCCTTTCACTTGAGGGTGAATCTTTTTCTGTTCATTTAAATGATATTTAACTCGTGAGCTGGTGGGATTTGTATGTACCCCATGAGAACATTATTTGCTATCACGTCTTGCCCTGACTTGATGTTTCAGGAAAAACTCCCGCCAACAGCAGCATTTCTTGTGGATCTTGTTGTTCCGCTCTCGTATTGAGTGACACACCTCTCTTGTTTTGTGTGGCTGTAGGACACGGCACCTTCAAATACAAGGTGAAGTTTGAGAACAAATCCAAGAGTCTGCTCTCTGGGAACCACGTGGCTTTTAACTATCACCCCACTCTGGAGCGGCTGTACGTGGGGGCCCGCGTTGTGGCCAAGTACAAGGACGGCAGCCTGTCGTGGCTCTACGCCGGCGTCGTGGCAGAGATGCCCAACAACAAGAACCGCATGCGGTGAGAGGAGCAGGCCGATGGGGTGTTTTTTTTTGTTTAGGTCGTGGACGACACGGTGCAGTGACCTGTGTTACCTGATACGCTGTGTGTGTCTTTAGGTTCTTGATCTTCTTTGACGATGGATACGCCTCCTACGTCACGCTATCGGAGCTGTACCCGGTTTGCAGGCCATGTACGAGTTCACCTGGTTTTTATTTGAAATTTTTTACTTTTTTTTTTTAATTTTATGACACAAACATTAATATATTGTTTTGGGAGGGATGTGGAAAATAATTTAAAGTAATTTTAATTACAATATTTTTAATCATATTATTGATTTGTTCATATAGTCTGCTTTAATGGTATTACTAAAATAAGCAGTCAAGTGCATGCAGACCCACTTATTTGGGGTCAAACCTCTGAGAACCTGTGTCCCGCCTTTAGTGTGTGTGTGCGTGCGTGCGGTGCGGCCATGCGTGCATGTGGTCAAACCAATGAAGGCACCGCTCTCTCCCGCGTGTTCTCGCAGTGAAGCGTACGTGGGAGGACATCGAGGACGAGTCCTGCCGTGACTTCATCGAGGAGTACATCACGGCCTACCCCAACAGGCCCATGGTGCTGCTGAAGGTGGGCCAGATCATGAAGACCGAGTGGGAGGGCACCTGGTGGAAGAGCAAGGTGGAGGAGGTGGACGGGAGCCTTGTCAAGATCCTCTTCCTGGTACGGTCGTCTCAGCAGGGAGGCGTGTCTTAGTGGGCCAGGCGCAGCTGGAGGCTAAATGTGCTGAATGAGGCTGTTCTGATTAGCATGCGCTGGCAATGAGGGGTCACACTTGTTATTGTTAGGGATCTTTAGAAATGGGGGGGGGGGGGGGGGGGGGG
>JAODUK010026818.1:0-23944 GCA_027564635.1 Typhlichthys eigenmanni
GAGAGAGAGAGAGAGAGAGAGAGAGAGAGAGAGAGAGAGAGAGAGAGAGAGAGAGAGAGAGAGAGAGCCTGCCTGTGGTGGGACGTAGGGCAGAAGCACCCCCCTCCTCACTCTCTCTAGCCCAGTTTAAGTAACCCCCACCCACGGCCTGAGCCCTGAACCCTCACAGACTTAATGGACTCCACCTGGTAAGTGTCTCAAAATAGGAATAGGACAGCACATTGTGACTTTTGCAGTTACCTTGACGACGCCAACACATGTTGAGGACTATTGTGGGTTTGGGACTTTGTATTTCTTCACGATCAAGGCATATAAAGGAGTCATACCATGAAATACTAATATTTCTTGTAATGTTTGTTTTGCAAAGATAAATGGATGAACAATCTGTAAACATAGCTTTTGATAACTGTTAGGCTACTGTAGCATAAACGCAACCAGAGTCATTTGTTGACTGGGACAGTCAGCAAGAGCGTTTCAAGATGTGCAAACAATACTACTATCATATTAATAACTACATCAGCTTGATATAGGCAATTGTTACAATGCTTGTAAACTGATTAGAAATAGGCTACTTAAATGTTGTGTTGATTTACGTCTGCTACTTTACTTTTACTACCTCAGCATTGCTTGTTGATAGACTTAAGGCCAGCACCCACTGGCGGCGTCATTTGAAGGTGTGTCAAGGAATGCAATATTCGAAAGTTAAAGACATTGACAGAGCTCAAAAATCTGCAGATATTCAGTGCATGTTTATGGCTCGACGCCAAAGAAATAGAACCGCGTTCTAAACCTTAGTATCGACGCGCGTCAGACACCGCTAGTGGCCGATGCACGTTGTTTAAAAAGAACTAGATAGAAAACTCTGGCGTCTCTAGACATGCGTCGATGCTGTAAGTGGACCTTTACACTTACAGGTGTCATACTGAAAATGTATCCCTTCCCGAAAACTGATTGCCATCCTTGGGATTGTGAGTTACGGCTTCTTTTTAAAATGTATCTGGACCAGCAATCGGTCATATCGTGCAAAAACATAACTTTTTGTCTGTGATAACAGCAAAGATATCATGTCTTTCACTTTTCTTGTTTAACGGAAATAAACACTAATTATGTTATGTTGGCCAACGTGCTAGCAGCTAGCCTAGCAAAAGAGGGGTCGGGGTGAAAGCGGTACCTTCACCTAAGCTTGTCAAATACAAGCTTAGGTTTGGACAAAGTGTTTTCCCTTTTTACGTAAACACCGCATCATTAAGCAGAAATGAAAATAAATGGTTGATGAATAAAAGCGTGCTATAGCATATGCTTGCATTCCTTTTGTGTTCACCATTTTCCCCCACTTCCAGGCTTCCCCTGGTAACTCGGTAACCCCGTGTTGAACTGTGGGTAATTCCCTCAGGCAAAGTCTGTGGAAATGGATTTATGGAAAGTGGGCATAAAAGGCTCAGAATATCTGTGAGAGCCCCCGTGCACTTGATGATTCGACAGTGGGACAGCTCTAAGCCCTTACGGACTTAGCTGGCTCACGCCTCAAAGTCTGTCACACAGAGTGTGGACATTGGGATTGGGTCGGTCTCTGTCTCTGTGTTGCCAACTTGCCATGTGGCTTTCTATGCAACATAACAACTATCAATATGCAATAAGATGCACAGGTGTCTAAATTAAACACTGCGGCTGGTTTGTCACACAACCTCCACACATTCGGGGAAGATTGTGTGGAGGTTGTGAAACCCACAAGCAGGGCTCATCTCTCCTCATGAATACCAGAGATGTTTTTTGACTGCAGCCATCTACCTGCTAACACACGCGCACACACACGCACACAAACATTTTCCCCTCCGCAGTACCTCTCTCAAACACACAAGCCCCCTCGCACATATGCAAATAGAGAGCCACCCAGACTGGAAGGGGTTTCTCAGTCAAGCATGGCTGTTTGTGAACAATACTACACATGGGTGGGCTCTGACCTGCGCTAATTCACTCATTCACTTTCCAGGCATCCACACGGCTCTGTCTCGTACGGAAGCGTGCAGACTGATTAATCACGCAGTTTGTTTACAGCTGTTACTAACCGGTTTAAATGAAGCCTACTGCTGCAGGAGCCAATGTTCTGGTTAGGACCAGCCAGGCTTGTTAATGCGGCTTGTATACGTTTGTGATGTATGTATGCAAGGATCCATTTTGGTCTAGTTGTCATCCTGAATGTTGTAACCCGTCTTTGTTATAAATGGAGTCTGGCAGGCAGGATAGCTTAGTGGTTGGGGTGTTGGAAAGGTTGCTGGTTCAATTCCCCACATGTCCGGCTTACATACAGTATAAGCATTGTTAAGCAAGGAGTCCAACCCCTACCTACTTTGTAGTACTTGTGGTAATTGCACTCACTGTGAGTTGCTTTGGATAAAAAGTGTCTGCTATATTATAGCCTTCTCCTGGCTATTGCTGCAAGTATACAGACTATGAACAGGCTATGCATATGACTTATGTACAATAGTGCAAGGAATGATTTACAGTACATAGAGAGTGCAGTGATATGCTCAGATGAAGGTGCAGGGGTGTCGATATGTCCTTCAGCTGTCCTTCAATTGGCTTGCAGACTCCTCTAGCGCTGTAGCCATTGAGCGAACTCCCTAATTCAAAGTGACTATGTCCATGTAGGAATATGTAGTCGCCCGGGGTTACGGCTTTCTTTCCAGTCAGACCATCTCCATCGGCCCGTCTCTGACAGCCAGGTCACCTCGATGGCAGTTTGAGCGCGAGCGCCATCTAACTCCCTGTCTGTCACAATGCTGGCTCTGCTCAGTGTGCAACCCAGCCAGCTAGCGGCTCCTTACCCATCCAGGACGCCATGCCAACCAACGGTTGGTCAGCGCAGAGCCGGGGGGCAAGAGGGGCAGTATGGGCTGTGCAGCTGCCAGCCAATGATGGTCCGCTCTAGAGAGTCAAGAACCAATAGGATTGTCTCTTTTTCAACCAGTGAAAGTTGACCTGAGCTGTGTCAACTAGCCCAGTCTCACAGTCGACCAATGTTTGCTACCAGTTGTTAGCAACAACTCAATGTAATGTTAAACCTGCTTGAAATTGTGGCTTAGCATCCATTTTTATTTGTGTGGCAGCCAGCTCTTCCTTTTGCTATGTTCCCATTTTAACTGTACCTGTCAGCCTCCCCTCTCTCTCTCTCTCTCTCTCTCTCTCTCTCTCTCTCTCTCTCTCTCTCTCTCTCTCTCTCTCCCAAATAAAATGTTTTCTATGCTGCTTTTTTCTTCTATTCTTTTGTTCCTTGTGTACTGTATATTTAGTTATCATTTACCACCTAGAGATTAGTGTGTGTGCGCGATGTGTACACATAGTTTAGTGTAGTTGTGTGGGATCGGCAGGCTGTCTCTTCTAACGACATTGGGCCATGTCCACATTGGCTTCACTTGATCAGAGTTGTTGGCCTAAATGTGGATTGTGTGTGTGTTGTGTGTGTACAAGACAGCAGAGTGTCTGCCACACACACAAACATTAATATCTCCTGTACTTATGGTGTGTAGTGAAAGAGAGGCAGTGGGGAGTGTACACAAAGTCTCTAATGAGGGAGCGAGTAGAGCATGGTGGAGAGACAATAGGCTTGAGTGCGGTGAGAGAGGGGGAACAAACAATAAGAATGAAGGCATGCGTCCACAGAGCGCTACAGTGCAGTTTCTGAGCATCACACACACACATCATCCTCTCTGAGGAACGCTTGGTTCTCATGTTGCCTGGCCTCAACAGCCACTTTGTCACTACTGGCATCTACAGGCCAACTGCTGAATGTCATCGTGGACTGGTCTATTGACAGGCTGCTGGGTTAAATGTACATCTAAATAACAACTCGTGTGTAAAACCTGTTTTATAGGTGTTTATATGTGCTATACTGATTCGGTGAAACAATATATTTTGTAGTTTTTAAGGCAGATACTTTGAAACAGTGCATACATTCAGGAATCATTTAGCCAAACTAAATGATGTCCAGGCCATTGTATTTGTGTCAATATGATGAGCCTACTCATGTCTAAATTAAGGAATACCTTACCATCCATTTTCTTACTGGAAAGTTGTGTTGCAGGAAGTATGTGGAAAATACCCTTTGTTGTGTACTTTTGTGTTGCCACAGAAATGTTTACACAGGACACCCCTGGTGTGTATAGTTCAATAAAGGGTTTCAGCTCATGGAGAAATCTGTGTAGTCCCCAAAGCATCACATTATTGGTTTTGTTAGTGTTGCATGTCCACTGTTTGTGTCACTGCCCCCAACAACAGAAACTTGCTGTGGCCTCTGGTTTGAGGTATTGAGCATTGATAAGACTGCTTACACTCTGTCTCAGTTAATGTTTTCCTCCTCCATAAATCTCTCTCTTTTCCCCTCCCCACTCTACCTCTCTCTCCATGTTTGCCCCTGCGCACTCCGGAGGCCTTAGCCACAACGGCTGTGAATTTAGTGACGTAATATATAACAAGGACACAAGTGTGATGCTTTTATTGTTTTTTTATTGATCCAAGATCATCATTCTCTCACAGAATTTAATAAACGGTGCCCAAGGACCTTGCTTTCAGCATTTTTAAGGTGAATAATTCAGTATGAACAGAGCTTATTATTAAAAATGAAATAGGCATCTTACCGACCATTTACTACAGAGACATGTTAACATTGAACACTGTGTTACTGTATATCCAATCTATCTGTTTGGAAAATAAAGTACAATAGATAGTTATCTATTCGTAACCTCCTCCTCCTCAAACCGCTTTATCTTTTATTGGACCTGAGGCCACATCTGGGACCCCAAACAACCATTTCCAGACTATTAAACCAGGCCAACACGAGCCTTATCCACCTTTAGGCACCAAACCATTGGAGTGAGCTGGCGGGGGTCACCCTAGGCTGGCCGGCGATTCTCGTGCCTCTGCGACCTCTGATTAGGCTAGGCTCGACTATGGCTGCTTGCAGCTATATTTATTATTATTATTAACCAATAAACGGAACTTGCTGAACTGTAAGCAAAAGCAATATCACTTTGCTTGAATGTAACTATTGCACATTCAGTGTATTCATTCTATTTTATAATTTTCTTGACAGCCCTAATAAATATATTTTGTATTTTATTTTGAATACAAAACTTTGTTAAATTTATTAGGATTGTACTTTCACAACATTAGTGTCTTCTCTTACTATCTAACTATTTAATTTGAAATAAGTATTAAAGAGTATAATTGGTGTATTATTTGCGTAACAAACACATATTTGATTTGAAGCTGAAGTTGCTATAGACAGATTATTCCCTTAGAGTAATACAAAAATAAATACATTTTAGTAAACCCTTCTTTATTCCTGAAACATAGGGCTTCCCCCACATACAAAATCCCAAATGAAGCACTCCTTGCTTGCCTTTGAGAGATTTGGGCCCCAATCCAACAGGACTCGCTAGTGAGAGGCATCTTTTTAAAACAGTTTTCTAATGGCAGAAAGTCTTTGTTCACTGCTGGGCCTTACATTTAAAATGCCGGCTGCTCCTTGCATTTATGGAGTTTAAAAATATTCAACTTGGAGCAGGAAAGTGCCTGACATCATTGTTTTTTTCTTTCACTTGATACCAGGAGGTGTATATTAGCGATATTTTATGGAAACGGTTTAAAAAGTCAAACTATTTCCCTAACATTAGTGTAAGATGGAAATTAATCTTTTTTTTTAAACTATCATTGTTTCAGCAGGGCTAGCTACAGTAGCTACTATGCCAGTTCCACGCACGCACACACACACGCACACACAGTGTACTTGGCACCAGAGGATTGTTTATAAAAAAAAAAAGAAGCTTCAAATTGCTATTTTTTGCAGAGTACTCTGAATCAATCAAAAAAGGTGCCTTGCGTTTTGGAACCTGAAAAGCGTGTCCAGTGGGACGGAGGCCTTAAGTGGGTGTGTAGCAAAAGTCAGGGGCGTAGGTAATGCAACGAAATGCACAGCAAGAATACCTTTAAAAAAATAAAGCATATGGCGTAATGAGCAAACTATACAATACATCCTAATTTACAGCCTACTATCCTGAGTACATGTGTTCTGTAGTTGTTCATCTTTAACACAGTCAGGAACTGACACTACAGCCACATATTGCCAGACATGGCAGAATGCAGACGTCTCTATTAGACATAGTCGTGGAGAATGGAGCCCCTCGCATGTGCCACCCCCCAGCCCATCCACATGATGGATGTGTACATCTGAAGCAGCCATATGCATGTATATTTAATCCCCCAACTCCCATCACTAATGCAGGAGCAGCATAAAGAGTTTCCCCTCGTAGCCCTCCCGCCTTCATTTGTCCTCCCCTCCTCCAGCAAGGCAAGGGGGTGTATAGGAGACCACAATAATGTGTCTCTCCTCTCCTTGACAAATGTGATATTGCAGTGGGATAGGTGAATTGTTGCCTTTTCTCGCATGCACACACACAGACCCTTGCCACACACATTACCCTGTGTTTTACCTTCACAGTGCTATACCCTTACACTCATCAACCCATAGAATACTTTCATGTGTTAGCCCATCTGTGTGTTTTAGGGGTTAGGATGTCAGGGGGCTTCACCTAATGTGGCAGACTGCAGCATATAAGGGCTATTTTCACGGTTCAAGTGCGATAGAAACAGGAACGGCTGCTCAAAGGTGCCATGCATCAAAACCCAGGCTGTCATTAAACACCACCTCTACTACTCAATGTGCTCCTTGTCAGGGGGGTTTAGGTACCCTTTGATATTGCATGGTGACGTCATTGCTCTGCGCAGCCCTTATGGTTTAGAGTCGGCTTTACCAAACTGGTTAGAGTGGAGACAATGGGGCATAACTTTGTAGAGCACAGAGTGGCTATATGAATACACTGTGCATTAGAGGTACTGTATTGATGCTTATTGAAGTACTGGATATATCATCTGTTTGAGTGACAGCTTTGTCTTCAATGCTCTGGTAGTTATTTGTCAAATATATGATTTTTGTGTTTAGTTAATGGGTTATGCAAATGTTTTTAACCCTAAGACGATAAGATAGATATATTTACTCCTTAAAATGTCTGATTTACATGCCATGGTGTCTTAAAAACAAAAAAAATATATCTCTATCTATCTGGTCTAGGTGTTACCTGTAACTAATGTAGGAAAAGATGCTTAACCCTGCTTGTATATAATATTTGTGATTGCACTCTGCATAATAAAGACTGGTCTTGATGGGCTGCTACAGAGCAGATTTAGCATTTCATCACTTTCCTAAGGTCACCATGACTCCATAAAGAATACAAAGGCTTTCACCCCACCTATCAGAAGTGATATTAGCCTTTGGGCCTGCTTGGTAATTTACAGGTCTTTGAAGTGGCTTGTCTGTCCCTCTGCTCTCCATGTTAACGATCCAGGATCATAAAATGTTAGACTCGGTCAAGCCAGCTGTAGCTTTCAGGAAGATCAAACGTGTGTGTGTGTGTGTGTGTCTTTTTGCAACCATGATTACTGTGTGGAACTTAATATTCTGTCTTCTCTCTCATCTGTCTGAACAGCTGCCTGCAGACCTCAATAAGATGCACCTGACAGACCATGGCCACCAGCAGGTGATGCCTCCCAGCCAATCAGGGTGCAGCATCGCCAGCGACTCGGGGAGTAGCAGCCTATCAGACATTTACCAGGTGTGTTCCTGATTTTCTTTGTTCGTCTCCCCAGAGTGCGGGAAACTATAAAGTTAAATGATTATTTAAGTGATGTACATATATAAAAAAAAAATGTTTAAGTACATTTAAGATCTTTTTTTTTTCTCAAATCAGATCTGTGTCGAGAACACATTTTATTACAATAAATAAGGTATTTATCAAGCATTTTTATCCATAGCGAAATGACAGATATAGGTATTTGATAAATAGCAACATATAAATAGATACAGAGATAAATGACATGTAGTGTAAATGATGCAGTACACTATCTGGCTGGCTGACTGTATGTACTGTAAGGTTTAATGTGTGGCAAATGTGTTTTTATCCATCCTACATGACTAATTATACTCTATTAGATCCCCGGTGATTGTTTTCCCTCTCCACTTTCCCCTGTGGAGCAAAGGTCACATACAGGAGACTAACCTGATCCTCTATTAACCTCCATACTACAGAGGCATTAGGAGAACTGTTGGCTTTTTCTTACAACACTAGCATACTTAAAATATGTTGCTTTATAATGACATTTAAAAACATTTTTTATTTAAGTACGGATGACTCTGACCTTTTGCCTCAATTGATGCTGAAGGATTTTAAGTTCAGTGTTAAATGTAAATGTGTCCATAATAATGCGTGGCCAGCAGATCCTGCTTCTTCCTGGGATTAGTGACATGTCTGTACGGTCAATAACGCGGTGCACCTTGGAATGTAATGTCTCAGGATCAATAATCCATAGAAGGTAGTATGCGGACCTTACTACTCTGCTTGTTCCAATTACAGGAATGCGTGTTATACCGTTTAAGATGTGACATTGTTTGTTTAGTTAATTTGTTCACAATAGATTGTCTTCTCTTCATGCTTATGCGCTTATTGGCTGCATGGTCAGCTCAGGCGAGACAGTTTACACCTACTGTAGACCAGGGCCTTTTATCCCCCCTTTTTAGAAATGTATGGCACAAATATGAACCCTTCAGAGAGCTAGTGACCTGGCTCTGTTTTGTTTACTGCTGTCTTAAAGAGCTGACCTACTGGTCAGAACGTGGCTGTCGGTGCCAAAGGTATTATTTGCTTTCTCTCTCTCCGTTCCATCACTCTCCCTGTCCTCACAGGACACATTGTTGAAGCTGAGCTCAGTGTAAAGAACGCCGGTACAGTTGCAGTGCCTACAAGTTCTCCAGAGACCCTGATGAGAGAACATAGAGATGTGCTGTTTCCCAGAGAAAACCTCTGTCTTCACTGCTGTAGCTATACTGAGGTTGCCTTTCTGCAGGGATTGAATCACCCTCTGTTACGCCCGTGCTGCAGAAACCCTCAAACGAAAGCATGCTTTCAATAATTTCTCCTCCAAAATGTTCCCCGTGACAGACTCCATGTTAGCAAGACAAATGCATCATAAGACGTACCGTAATACATTACCAGCAACAGCAGTTGAATTATCATTTTCTTGCAAACACTGTAAATGTAGTACAACTACTACACACTTTGGGCAATTCCTGTTTTGTTTACTGTTCAATTAATATGAGTCATATGTTCTCCTACCTGATAGGAATCGACAAAGTGCCTCATCGTTCCAGTGTTTTAGATCCATTTATAGTGGCCATGATGTTTAATGTGCAGTCCTTTTCACAAAATCCTTCAAGATCCGTGTACAGTGCCTTGTAGTGTTTGTGGTTAGGATACAAATCATACAGGGAGTTTATTATTAGGGTTTATTCCAGCTAGGAATTAACTCTATTGCACCCTGTCCACTCATTAATTAGGTCAGTGTTGACAGAAACAGGACAGCCAGTGTTTTAAATAGTTAATTCCAAGATCTGGCGGATGGTTTTACATAGTTGTTTTAACATTCATTAAAACCTAAACTCGAGGACAGGCATACTCCGCTTGCCTCAGAGGGACTTATCTACAGTAATGTACCTTTTGGGTGGTTACATCTCTCTTGAGCTATAGGGATTTTGATGGGGATTTCTGGTGAGGGAATTTGTAGAACAGAAAGGTGAACCTGTCACCAGCAGCTGGTAGAGAAGAAGTTACTAATTTCTATAATATTGCAAAAGCACCCCTAAGCAGTGGTGAGATCATAGGATATTTACAGGCATGGTTTACAATAAAAGTGTTTCATATTCTCCTCCGGCTAACTGGTTAAAAAAGGAAAAATAAATGTGTATGCAGATGGTCCACGGTGCTACTGTTACCGCTCAGTTCACCTCTGAGTTGACGGTTCACTTTCCCAGCTCTGAGAGCCCCTAAGCAACACATGCTGCCAAACATCTGCTAGCCCAGCATGGTCAAATAAATGGGGAATACAAATTATTATTGTCAGATTTTGATATTGTTTCCTCTCTTGTTTGCCTGGCGGTTTGGGAATTGATTTGGCATTGTTGGTCCAGGGGCACGCACGCACACACTTTCCCTAAAGATGTGTTTGGATTGCTGTATAACTGATGGAAACAAATAACATGGGATATGGAATAATAGCTTTAACCATATAACCATAAAATGGTGTAGTAGAGCTGTTGACATGAATTAAGTCAAATATATTATGGCATCTTCGGTTTCTGGTTTCCTCTGAGCCTCAGGCTACTTACTTCAAGATATTTTTCAAACCTGCATGCTGTGGCTAATTATTTCCACAACAGCATGTATCCATATTTATTACATAAGTCGATCTTATTCTTAGTCTGACAGAAACCACTGCTGGTCTTGTCTCTAGGCCATAGTTCTATCAAAGCAGCCTTGTTGTACTTTCTCACACAATTAAGCATTCTCCTAAATAGCTCCTGTCCAACTGGGGCTCAGGCATTACTCTGTAGGTGAATACTGCAGCACAGACCTCTTAACGTAACCGGTACCCACGCTCTTCACTGACTATATCTGTGGCATCAGTTGGAGGTCATGTGCATACTTGTATTCAAGTGCTTTTAACGGTTGAGTAAGATATATCCCTAATTAAAATATTCTCATGGTATATACTGTATATACTATGTTGTTTTTTGGGAGTCCTGTCTTGATTAAGATTGACACCTGACTTATTAATATAGATATCATTATAATGATGAAAGCGGTGTGGACTGACATGCAGTTTTCCTCCCTCCCAGGCAACAGAGAGCGAGCTGGGAGATGTGGACCTGTCGGGGCTGCCGGAGGCTGCGGTGGACAGCGAGGAGGACGAGGAGGAAGACGAGGACCTGGAGAGGGCTTCAGACACCCTGGTGGGGCGAGATCTGGTCCGAGAGTGTCTGGAGAAAGACCCAGCCGACCGCAACGACGACGACATCGGTCAGAGCTCTGAATGTGCCCCATTGTGATATGATAAACGGTGTCCGTACGTGATGCAGAGTAACACGTGAAATGTCAAATGTATTCACGGGTAAAGTCATAAATAACTTCAAATACTTATAGTCACTTTATCGTATCTTTGCATAAATCATTTGAAGTACTTATAGTCATGTTATCATATCTTTGCATAAATAATTTGAAATACTTATACAGTCACGTTATCGTATCATTGCATAAATCATTTGAAATACTTATACAGTCACGTTATCGTATCTTTGCATAAATCATTTGAAATACTCATACAGTCACGTTATCGTATCTTTGCAGTCAGGTGAAAAAGCCAATTCATCAGGGGGGAAGAAAGATTCAGCGTTTTGAATAATATATAAAAGGACCTACATAAACCCTTTGTGTTAGAGAAAAGAAATGTACAGGACTGCTAAAATTAGAGTCATGAGGTATGCACACGACAATGGTGATATTTAGAGAGTACATACATCCTCCCACCCTCAGACCCCCTGCCATTCGCTAAAGGCCGGTCTCCTTCCAGTGCGTGCGCGCGAGCAAGCGAGGGCTTACCTCATTAGCGGGGTCCTGGTGAATGAGGCCACATCAGAGATATTCTGGAGAACTGTCCTGCTGATTGCCTGCAGGGAGACAAGACAGACAGACAGACAGACAGAGTGACGGCTCACTGACAGGAGAGGGAGGGTTAAGGGGAATAAGGGGAAATAGTGAAAGAGAGGATTAAAATGATGTAATAAGAGGTAAGGTAATATGAGACCAGCTGTAGTCATGTGGTGCAGAGGGGTTCTCAATATGGGGTTCTTATTTCCGTGCTCACTTTAGCCCACCCCAAGTCATAAAGAACAATGCACTGAAACGGTGCTTAGAAACGCATAAGGTGCCAGTGCCAAACATGCATGCAAAAATATCTGCACCGAGCTTATTGGCAGCCGTTGCATCAGCCTCACACCTTGTAGGTGAGCCAGGTTTAATGTTGAGGAGCATTTCACAGTGCTAAAACCTCAGGCGTGACCGCGTGAAAGCAGCATGTTGAAGCACAGTGTCTGTGGTGTCTCCCCCTCCACCCCCCTTCCCCCATCAGAACAACTGTTGGAGTTCATGCACCAGCTGCCCGCCTTCGCCAACATGACCATGTCTGTGCGGCGGGACCTGTGCAGTGTCATGGTGTTTGAGGTGGTGGACCAGGCTGCTACTGTCATCCTGCACGACAAGCAGGAGGTAGGGCGCGCGCGCGCACACGCGCACACACACACACCTGTGTATACAGTATGCAAAGAAGGGCATATGCATATACACACTTTATCGCTATATACAAAATGGTATGAGCTAAAAAGCTCTCTCTCTCTTTCTCTGTCTCTCTCTCCCCCTCCCTCCAATGAATGGCTGTTATTTTATGCCTGGCAGCATTTTTTGCCATCCTACCCATTTCAAGAGGCAACCTTAAGACACATTGCCTTTACACTGACACGCTCATACAGTATCCCGTAGTGCACAATACGCTCTCACTGCACACTGTGCCACCAAGAGATATAGACCCATCCAGCACTATTGCCTTGGCTCTTTACTCCTTTGACATAGTGGCCACAATGGATGGACAAATAGAAAAAAATACCAAATGTTTTTATGAAAACACCAATGATGGATAATTGTACTGCACTCCATAAGTTATCCGGAACATGTCAGATGAGATTTTTGTCTTTCTGCTGTAAAAAGATGCAAGATGGAAAAACACCAAGAGACCAATAGAGAAATAATTTTCTGGGGAAATGTAAAAGGCAGTGACGTTCTATTTACATGTAATAAGGAGCCGTGTGTAGACTAAGCTGGGGTAAAAGCTCGGGTGGGATCGATGGGTGACTGTTTTCTAAGTGAACACCTCCGACCGGAGGGTGTCACAGCACCCAGCAACAAACAACTAATGACCGGCAGCCACGTCATTGTGGTGGGTGGGTGGCTGGAACAGCAAGCAGCGCTGCCATTGCTGCCCATGTGATAAAGTGACGTGCGTGTTTCCCCAGCTGGACCTGTGGTATGTGATCCTGAACGGGGCCGTGGAGATCACCCACCCAGCAGGCCGCGTGGAGGCTCTGTGCATGGGCAACAGCTTCGGGATCTCGCCCACCCTGGACAAACAGTTCATGAGCGGCGAGGTGCGCACCAAGGGGGACGACTGCCAGGTAAGGCGCTGTGACAGAGAGGTGCATGATGGGAGTGGCTGGTCTCAGCATTATGTGATAGAAACCAAAGTACGCAGACACAGTTTGATGCAGTTCTGAAGAACGTGGCTGTGTGTCCGCTTCATATTTTAGGACACTGAGAGAATGACATGACTCTCACGCACATGCTTATAAATACAATAATGACATCACTGGCCCCGACAGTCATGTGAAAATGTGCAGTGCCAGTTGCTGTGACTTTCCGTTGGTTCAGTTGTTTCATAGCCTGTTGTAAGCACACTCAAACTTCACTTTGGTCTGGACACGCTCCATTGGGAAGTGTTCGCAGTGGTTGCCTCCTACTGGGTGAAGACCTCTAGTTCATTTTGATCCTATTGGACAGTCTGTAACCAATTAGAACTAGAGTATTCTTAATGTATTCTTCCGTTATTCTTAATAATGATTCTGATAGAGCTAATCTAATGTAGCTCTATCGCCATTTACAAGCACATTTGAGATCAACTCATGAGACTTAGCCACCCTGATGGGGTCCCCAGCAGGGTGGCTGTGAAAACACTAAATCAAACGGGGTTTCCAGACTATGATCTCAGCGAAAATCGAGCTGAGCGCAATAGTCAGGCGCAGCCAGGCTAGTTCTTTAATGGAATATGTACAAACACACGTCTTATGCTCTCTGTTTGTGTGCTTTAGAGATTTTATTAGAATTGGTTCCATAGTTCCATGTTTTCCCTTTCACTTTTGCGAATGGTGAAAAGTCCACTGTTGCCAAAGTTTTAGAAGATCTTAAGAGGAAGCAAATCCTTTTTATATAGTTTTACAAACCACTGCTAAATTACTAAATAGGCTGAAGCTGTGGCCTCAACCTAAGACCCTTGCCTAGTTCCTCAACCGTGCTCATCACTTCCTGTCTGCAGCTAGACAGGAAGAAGCATTTTTTGGGTCTCTTCACAAAGCAGGTGATTTAGCGTCCGTGTGCCGACCGCCAGTGGCTGAAAGGGACGCACGTTAGCCCGGCGCTAACTCGTCGTGCTAACGGGCCGCTAGCAGACAACGCTCGGGTCAAGTAGGTGGGAGACGGATCTCGGCTAGCGTGTTGCAGAGCTCACTACCCAACCCTACTACCCCCATGCCGTTGCCCTGCCATTCCCCCTATGGCTCCGCGGTGCCTCTGTGCGACTACCCGGTGGTGCTGGACCGCGGCAGCCTGTCGCTGTACCACAAGTTCACCCGTTGTCCCCATGTGGTCCTGGACCAGTTTGTGTGCATCGCCCAGGAGGACTACTGGCGCATCCTCAACCACGTGGAGAGGAACACACACAAGGTGGAGGAGGAGGGGGAGATCGTCATGGTGAAGGAGCACCGCGAGCTGGACCGGAGCGGCACCCGCAAGGGACACATCGTGATCAAGGTAGGGGGCCCGTGTGTGTGTGTGTTCTGGAGTGTCACTCTGACTTTGTGTTCCTTTCTTTGTTTTCCAGGGGATTGCCCCACGTATTTGCTGTCCACTTAATAACAGTAGCAGATTGGTTTCTGAATGTTGGGTTTGTTTTTTTGCTTTGTAGCTTATATACTTCAACTATATAGCATCGGCTTGACAAAATGGTAAAAGTATTGGCGGTCAGCTCATCCGAATGAAAAATGTGCCCTTTATTTTGCATCAATACCGAGTAGTTTAGATTGATTTGAAGATTATATGTGGTAGCTCTGAGAATAATGATTCCATAAACCACAGTGTCATCGTTATACAGGGAGTATGTTCTCGCATACCTTACGTTACAGTAATGTCGATGACTTTGCAACACTGTTTTCAATTGATTGCATAGAGGCACCATTATCACTGTTAGTGTTTGGCTAGCGCATTGGCTTGTACAACCCGCTCCCAAGGCCCTATGATCTTGAGCTCGCAAGGTTCCAGAGGCGGCCAGCTATTGATCGGCTAATGGGCCTGAATGATTCTCCTGGCTGCAGCTCCCACGATACTCCTTGGCTCCCTCGGTCCAGTGGAGAGTACTAGTCATTTCACAGGCATTAGCATTTCTGCTTCTGTTTTGTGTTTTGGCCTTTTTCCTCAAAATAAGAGGCCTTGTTCTAGTTTCTATTCCCTGTCTAACCAGTCATTTCCTCAGCAACCCTTATGTGATTCCCAATATGTGATTATTTAACTAACAAGCCGAGTGGTTGGTATGTTTCTTGTACATTTGAAATGGCGTCGCAGCATTTGCAAGGAATTTAGACATGTATTGAATGCACTTATTCCACTCTTTATTGTTTTAACAAGGCTTGTTCCGTTGTTTATCTTCTGTCTGTGTGTGTGTGTAACATTCATATGTGTTCTGTGTGTGTGTGTCTCAGGGGACCCCTGAGCGTCTCATCATGCACCTGGTGGAGGAGCCCTCAGTAGTAGACCCCACCTACATCGAGGACTTCCTGCTCACCTACAGGACATTCCTGTCCAGCCCCATGGAGGTGGGCCGGAAACTTCTAGAATGGTTCAAGGTCGACAGCCTTAGAGACACGGTACAGTACACAACTCTTGTTTGTGCGGTCATTTGGAAAATAGGTGTGTACAGAAATCTGTTGTTGAGCAAGTTGGCGGTGTGTGTGTTATACAGAAATGGATTTTGTGCCTTTTAGGTTGCTTTCAATTTGAATGAGTCATATTGTTTGAGATGGAATATGCGTTTGTGTATGTAAGAGTGTAAATGATGCCAGATCCTGTGTATGGGCGGTGGTACTGGTCAGATGCTTGGGTGTGTGTATAGACGCTGTGCAGCTGCCGATCAATAACACACGAGCCAGCTCAGCGGTCTTTGGAGCTGGCAGACACTCTCGTGGTCCATAACCAGTCTAACATGACAATAGTCTCGTGCTGTCAATAGTCTTTATGTTAAAGTCAGTGTGCCTCTTACTCTTCTTCTTGTTGAAGGGGCAGGCAATGTTAGAGAAAATGGGGTGCTATTAAGAGAGAGACAAATGAATGAAAAAGATCTCCAGTTGAAAGATTGATACATGCTTTCTCACTGTAAGCTGTCAGTTGACCTTTAGCCGATGCTTAAGCAATTTCCTGTGCACTATGATGAAGCCGCTGTATGTTAAAGACCTATTAATGTAACTCCAGGAGAATATCTCTGGACCAATGTGTGATAACAATAACAATCATCAATGATTATTATTCCCTAGAAGGCATTATTCTTCATAATGCTTTTTTATTGCCGTGCAAGTCTTTCATTAAGTTTCTCTTTCTGCTACTCAATACTCTACTGGAAGAGAGTGTAGAAGAAAATAAAGACAAATTTGAACTGTAGGGTTCATGAAATAAATTAACTAGCATTTTATGTACTGTATGCAAAAAATATACATGAGCATAATTTAGGTAAATAGAATAAGGTTCTCTTGTGTTTCCAGGTCACAAGAATTGTGTTGCTGTGGGTAAACAACCACTTCAATGACTTTGAAGGAGACCCCGCCATGACTCGCTTTCTAGAGGAATTTGAGAAAAATCTAGAAACCACAGTAAGCTAAAATGTCATCTGTTTGTTTATTATAAGGTGTAAAGTTGTTGTGTTCTTTGTTTCACTCGTTTCTGTTAAACTCAAATGTCTCAAACTAAATGTAACATTAGCATGTCTGCTGTGGTAAATTAATATTTATCTCTATTCATAAACAACTTGCTGCCAAGACGAATTGCTGCAAGCCACATTGCTTATACTGTATGCTTTCCAGTGCATACAGCATAAGCTCAGAAAACATTTCACTTAATTTGAGTTAAAGTGCTGCTGTTTAGAAATAACAACATTTAGGAGCCTGGGGTGCCTGGGGTAGAGTTGTTGAGCTTCAACTGGAAAAATTGCTTCCTGTTAACACGCGCAAGCCCAGTGTACCAGACTGGTCATGTGACGTGTGCCTCCAGGCGTGTTTATATAGACAGAGATAAGTTGTTTTACGGAGCTGAAACACTCGTCTGGATGGAGACCATTTTAGGTTTTAAAACTAAAATGTATTAGTTTGACTACGCCTGAGTCAAAGTGCTCTGCTTCTGCAGTGCACTTCCAGATCTCCTGCGTGTTTATGGATGATGGTTGTGTACCTTTTCAAGATGGTCTCACACAAACCATTCGCACCACAGAAGCCCAGAAGCTCACCCTGGCCCTCTGTTTTTCCTCCTTCAGAAAATGAAAGGCCACCTACGGCTGCTGAATATCGCCTGTGCGGCCAAGGCCAAGTGGCGTCAGATCACGCTGCAGAAGGCTTCCAGGGAGTCCCCGCTGTACTTCAGCCTACAGGGGGGCACTGAGAAGGGCTTCGGGATCTTCGTGGAGTCTGTGGAGGAGAGCAGCAAGGCGGCCGAGGCGGGCCTGAAACGCGGAGATCAGGTGACGTGAGGTGGTGGTGTATGGACGATACAGTGCTCCGCATCACAGTCAACCAGTCGGGCCTTGTCTGTATGGCTCTGCCAGTCAGTCATGTCTACAGTGCTCTATTTGTGTGTGATGCGTGGTTTTATTCCTAGCTGACTTCTGGGTACTTCAGTAAGCCAATCCTGAATCTATACCATCCACACCTTATCTTATCAAACCATAGTTATTGTATTAGCTTAACCAAATTAGAAGCTGAATGCATAAACTCCACCAAAACCTAACCTGAAAAAGTCAGAATATGGCAAAGGAAAATGCATGCTGGGATTTGGATATGGACAGCTTCTTGCAACAGATTCACGAAGGCTGATGGCGGGAGCTGTTTTCTCACGTTGGATAGTTTTACTAGTTCCTGTCAGCTCACCTATTGCGTCTTTAAGGTGTAGTGTGATACAGAATGCTATGGTTGAGCTGACTTCTCTTGTCTTGTTTCAGATCATGGAGATAAACGGTCAAAACTTCGAGAACATCTCCTACTCTAAAGCTGTGGACATACTGCGGAATAACACGCACCTCTCCCTCACTGTCAAAACCAACATATTTGGTATGTTTGTTAAAGGCAATGCTACTGTCCTGCATGGATGTATAGATTATTTTTCAGTTTGGATATATTTGATATCAACTAGGATGTTCACGCTTAACCTTTAACTGACAATAAGTATTGTGACTGATTTTAATTAGATCAATTAAATGGTTAAAAATACAAATTGAACAAGGTTTATACCGGGTCCTTAAAGTATAATACACAACAATCTGAATATTAGCCCTTTAAAAAACATTTAGTGCTTGGTTGAAGCCTGTTGATGATGGAATTGAAGCCTGCTGCACCTTGTGGAAGATAACACTTCGATTAGGCACTTTGGTTATAGTCAGTCAGAAATATCAGCAGGAAATACCTGCAATAACTCAATATTCTATATTAACTACATTTTAAATTGACTTGAAGTAATTCTGGGAAGCTCATTTTCCTTCCTAACAATCATAATTTCTTTTTTTGGCAGTATGGATGTTAAATGGGTCTAAAAAAAGATTCATAATGAAGCTTAAAAGCCTTAAATTGAACTTGTTGAAACCTGCAGAAAGGTTAAAGTAAATGTATGATAAGATTACTGTTACAGTATGAACAAAAGCCTATGGTTTTGGAGGGATTCTAGAGACAATACATTTTAACTTCACAGGCAATGCTCACGTTATCCTAATTTAAGTTTTCTTTCTTTATGACAAGGCTTCTGTAACTTAACAGTCTAGTGCTTAATGCTTTCTTGCCCAACAGTCTTCAAGGAGCTCCTGAGCAGGATTGTCCACGAGAAGAAGAACGGTGGTCCTCACATGCCTAAAATCCAGGAGAAGAAGGGCAACCGCTTCTCCATCGCGGACCTGCCCGGCGACATGGAGTTCCCCACGGACCAGAAGAGCACCCGGAAGATGAAGGCCAACACGGTGTCGGGAGGACGCAACAAGATCCGGAAGATGCTGGAGAAGACACGCTTCAGCATACTGCCGCCCAAGCCTTTCAGGTAGGAGTGCTTTGGCGATACAGATCTGTCAACTTAACATTAGATCAGGTAGTTTGTGTTCCTGCTACAGGAGCTCTTCTGATACACACATTTGCCCTGAAAGTGAGCAACAGTGTTCCTTCACTGGTTCCCCCCCCTGTGAATGTGTGAACTGTGTAGCTAAATGTGTGTGCTGCTCACTGAGTACAACTATTAGAGACGGTGTTATTCAGCCACATTGCCAGCACACCTATTCAGGTAGGCCTATATTTTATAGCTGGCACTTAATTATGTTAGGCAATATGATATCCCCATTAGTCAAGATGTTCCTTTGAATACAATCATCTTCTATGGCTAAATTGTAATCTGTATTGTTAGTTTTCAGAAGGGCGTAGGTAAAGTTCCTGAAATGTGTAAAGAGCCGTCATCAGCGTCATCCATAATAACAGACTATTGTGCATGCTGCATCTGGAGCCATTGAATGAAATGGGCCATATAAAGGCTCACATTTAATATTCTACATGTAACGTGCCATTACAGCCTTGATTTCATTTGATGGCTTTGTGCTGCCCCAGGCCTCATTAAGCTGCATATTGTGTCAGAGATGGCTAGAGGAGACGCTGCTGCTGTTAATTAAGGAGCTAACTGTCAGTGTGGTTTCCGCGTAGCACTCTGACCACACACACACACACAGCATAGTGACGTACAGTTCATGAACATGATACAGTGTCTATTTTATACAAACACTGTATGAACACAGCTAAACTGTGTACATGCAGACAGTATAAAATAGTCTTGTTCTCACTGTTAGACCCATTAACGCTTTTCATGGCCATTTTAATTTGGGTTTCTTTCTTTCTAACTTTTATAAAAATCAGTTCGATTTTTTTTATTCTGTGTTTTGTGTGCTGATGGTGGTTCTGAGAAGTTACATACTGCACTTATTAAATGGAGAAAATTAGGGGTGTAACGGTTCTGAAACAAAGACCGAAACAGCAATGCCAACGTACGCGGTTTTGTCACAGTCCGCACACATTCTCACCCAACTCGCTGCAGGTGCAGCCTGTTGAGCTCTTGTAGACGTTGCTACTGTAAAAACACATTTTTCATTTCACAATTAACACAAACTAGAACCACTGAGCCTATAGTTATAAAAACACAAAACCAAGCGACAGAACGTATTAATGGATTAGGCTAACTAACCCTAGTCACTATGATGTCGGGTTTGCGGGGAATTTGGCAACAAGTCTTTTGCTTTCCTGTCTATACTCCTCACAACTAAACAGTGAAATAATATCATACTTGACGGCGTGCAGCGTTGCGCACCGTTACACACACGCTCACACACTGAAAGCTGCTATAGTACAGTACGTACGTCGGTTAGGCATGTTGCAGCATGTTGTTAGCTACCATGGCTTTCATGTGGCTCTCATGTATATTAAAATAAAACTGTTTGAAACTGCGTCCAGTTTATATTTAATTTTGTGTCTAGCCGCTGTCTCGTGTTAAGTGGTTCCAAACTGTTCATTGTGCTTCACCTGTTTTAATTGTGTAACTCCTAGCAATTAAGCTTGTTCTCTTTAGCATTTCAAATTATTGATTTAAAAAGGTGTCCAATTTAAACATGACTATAGAAGCAGACAATTACTGTTTTCTATGGATAGGATATAGTGGAATAAGTTAGAGAACGACATAAACACACTGGCCCTCATTTATCAATCTAACGTTGAAACCAGCACAGAATTCATCTTACGGTAGCGCTCACGTGTGATTTATGAAACCGATCGTATCTCACCAAACAAGCGTAAGAATGATTGCACAGTGATAAATGTGGTGCTTGAAAAATAGGCGTAATTTAAATACCACACCCTGAAATATGCTTGCCCCCTAGAGTTTATGACATGGAGAGAGTTGTAATGCATTCAAGAGACACTTCGACTCTGCGAAACAGCTACTCACCACCTTTGTCCTGGCCGGTTAATGGTTAACCGTTAACTAGTCTACTATAGTAAGCCTATATAGCAGATTTATCATAGCCTATTTAAATAGCCTAGAAGGTTGGGAAGTTGATTTATTTGTCCATTTTAATGAGGTTTCAGATAAATCACAGATCTTATGGTGTTCACACTGTTCAGCCTAAAGTGAAACTGAATGTACTGAACCACTACATCTATAGGGCTCTTTGGGCATAGGCTATATTCTGTCACCATCGAATGATCAAATGACGCCCTGTTAATCTGCGCTATCAGTGCAGAACCCCGCAGGCCAAAGCACCTTTCTGTCATGCACATGAGTTTAGCTTTATGATACAGTTCCCTCCGCTGATGTAGTCTGGCTTTACAAAATATAATATTTTGCCATAATCTATATAGCCTATATTTAACAGCCAAATACGGGTTGATAGGCTATTTAATGAATATGTGGATGCATTGGTGTGCTTAAATGCCTGTTAGATAAACCTGGTCTGAAAACAACTCAAAGGTAATTCTCCTAATAATTAGACGTTTAGGTTTATTTATTGCTTCATATTAATGATGTTTCTTCGGCCTAAATCAGAGATAAGTGGTGCTTGCTTAACCTTTAAAAAACGAGAACCTGAAAAGCAGACCCCCTTTGGGGCTGCTGCTGACCATGCATACGGCTGTCTTTGCAATCTAGATTGACAGCGTCGGATCGGATCATCAAATAACGCCCTGTTAACCCGCGCTATGCAGAACAGGCCACAATTACAATATGTTGCCTTCTCTGGATTGCAGGCTATAGGCTTCCTCGCGCAGACTACACTGGTTTTACGAAATATAATATTTTGCCGTCATATATTTAAATTAATGTATAGTTACTGTTAAATGCCTGTCAGAAGCAGTAGGCTTCTGACAGGCAAGTGGATCAGATGAAGTGGATCAGATTTATTCTCTAGGAGGAGTTTTTTTAAAGTACGAAGCGTGCAAATGGCCAAGAAATGACCATGAAATGTAAAATGTCCGACTTCCTGTTGGTTTTAGGAAATCGCACCAAGAACATTTTCTGTATATTGGTGTATTCCACTATCAACCAAGTGTTAATTACAACAGTGAAAGTCAGACATTATGAAAAGGCCTACTTGCCTGCCAAACTGTAAACATACCATATGTGTGTGTGGTTTCCCTCCAAATACGGATTGCCTCTCCATGCATATGTAGGTGTGTATCTGAGACTCCACATCTAATATTGACCACACCAGTTGATTTACAGTCCTCAGATTGGAAAGCGATAGAGAGGTATTAGTACCAGTAGTTGGTCTCAGAAGTGGATGTTATTTAGATATGTTAATAAAGTATCCCCATCATGTCAACTCTTTCCTGATTGGCTCATTATCTACTTCCCGTTTGTCCGATTTTTCCGTGATTTAAGTGTCTCAACGATATGCACTAATGCGTTCTGTTGGGCATTAATGCAGTCTATCAGGCAGTAATGCAGGCCACCATTCAGTCAAGAGTTAAAAGGCCAAAGCACTCAGTCAATGATCAGCAGAGTTTAGATTAAAACTGCAAACATCACAAATGATGAAAGATTTCACCGTCATGGCAGAAATCTATTCAGGGCGGGAGTTCTTCTGAAATGTTATTGACAATGTGAAATTAACCTCCTTATTGGCGACCAGCTCAAATTAATTTACCTTTTCCCAAACTGGCAACTTTGTACAGAAGTTGAGTGGTTCTCAAACACTATCATCTTGCACGTCAATATTAATTTTTAAAATATGAACCGAATCAATGCCAAAGCAAATTATTGCATTGACATTCCATACCATTGACCAGCTTTGTCCTCTGAGGTTTTTATTTTTTTATTTGACCGGGTACAAGATAAAGCATTTTGTGTTTGTTCACGGGTCAGAGCACTAAAATAGGTTTACTAGGATACAGCTCCTAAGCTGCACATTTACTGTGCTGCAGCACAAAACTGTACGGTGCACTGCTGCATTTCGATGACATCATCTTTATAGATTTGAATGCAGCTATAACTGACCTTGTGTCAGGTACAGTGTTTTTATTAATCTTAAATAATAATATATATATATATTTGGCTTTTGATATGTGATTGGTATTGCGCACACAATCTTGCATGTACAAATGTGTTACAGTGGCTGCAGTCATTTCTAACAACTTGCCAGGGTTACCAAGCTTTGTGCAAACATTTTGTGCAAACTGCTGTTTTGTAATGTTGAATCACTTGTTTGAGTTTCTTTTAATGCTTTTCAATGTGGTCTCTCTCCCGTCTGTCTGCGCCACGTCAGGGGCCTGTTTGGGTAAGACTTCTTCTAAAACTCCCATCCTCCCCCATCTGACACTTTCTCCTGCAGACCAGCACATAAGCCATTCCCCAGACCCTCTGATGACCTTCAGCAAGCATAGCTTAGAGGACAGCACCATTACAATGAATGCTAATTCATTCAACATGCAAACGCTCTCCGTTCTTTCTCTCTGCTACTCTACAGTGTCAAGGCGCTTATTCTCTACCTCCTGCAACCTCAAACTCTCCAATTGAATGTTTAATTTGCCGCAGTTCTCTAGAGTGGGCCCTAGACCTGTTAATCCTGCCAGACTGAGGAAAATAACAAGGAGGCCTTGATTTGCCACCCTGTCGGGTACAGTAGTTGAAAGTTCCAGGCAACAGTTCCATTATGCAGAGGTGTGGCATTGGCGTTGCCTGGCAACGCAGAATGTGTCGCATTAAATACTGTAGACCTGCATCTTTATAATACAGAGGTTTAGATATTGTCCTATTTGCGATGTGTTATTGTAGCGTCCGGCTGTTGACAATTTCCTCCTTGTAGTATTTATCATGGTCAGTTGTATCATAAGTCATGACAACAACCATTGTATAAT
>JAODUK010026829.1:0-23944 GCA_027564635.1 Typhlichthys eigenmanni
TTGAGGACTCTCTAAGTGGTCTGTCTCCTCTATATAATGTCTCTGGTGCTTCTCCCATAGAGTTCTATTGAGGACTCCCTAAGAGGCCTGTCCACTATGCACTGTCTCTGGTGTAAGCTCCCCGGCCGTGCTGTTGAAGGTGGCCAGAGCTCTTTGTTCCACCTCCAGCCATCCGGCTGCTGTAGCGAGAGCGCCGTTGTTCTTGGCATGGCCCAGGCTCATTGTACAGCCTAGGATTTATAAATATGTAAATATGAGCAACACCAGACCGAACACGCTTGTATACACTGAGGAGGAGCCGCAAGGAAGTAAGCACCCCCCACCCCCAGACACCCCTCAAAAATGTATTTTTAGATGGTTATAATGAATACAGGATGTTTATAGTTATACCGTTCTCTGTGATTCAACACAAAAGACTAGAAAAATCGACATCCCCCCCCCGCCACACACACCTTCCCCAAGCTCCAGCTCCCCCCAACCCCACGCACCAACCCCTCCCCTCCCCACAATTCCCTCAAAGCATTTTTACTAAAGAAGCCCAAAGAAAGAGAATTTGTGGCGAAACACGGAGAAGGCTTGTTGTGCTCCCAGACTGTGCCTGGCCTCAGATCTCTATTAGACAAATAGAGTGTTGGTGTTGTGGTGCCGCAAAGAGACACAAACTCCTGCGGTACGGTGGAGAGCGTGAGAGCAAGAGACACAGAGAGAGACAGAGAGAGAGAGAGAGAGAGAGAGAGAGAGAGAGAGAGAGCATCACTAATGATGCTATTGCTAACAATTTGAACTTTGCGTTTAGAATTTCTATTGCTATAGGCAAGTGTTTTGACCATGTCATTTACATCAATCACATTGCCTATAATATAGTTGTAGTACACTACAGGAGGTTTTTCATGATATTACGGGGAAACGTTTTGACCAAATCAGTTCAATATAGGGACATAGCTCAGCATGCCATGCAAATCTCACAAGCAAGGTGTTAATGGAACCTGTAGTCCCTGTGACATCCAAGTACATATTATCTATGGAGAGGTCACAGTGGAAAAGGTATCCTGCATCCAGCGGCCTTGCTTTTGGACAGGTAGTCAGGAGCCACCGTTTGAATAGTGCAGAGTCTGCGCCTGATCAAACTGAGCCCCTCCCCCGCCAACAACTACCCCCCATTCTTCAGTCTGTCATCTGTGCAGACACCATAGAGAACTATGTAGACACGCACATCAATACATGTGAACACACACACACATGCACACGCACACAGATGAACACACACACACATACACACAGACATACACACAGATGAACACGCACGCAGGCACACGCATACACACACACACACACGCACACCCACACAAACACACACAGATGAACACGCACACGCACACACACAGATGAACACGCACCCAAACACACACACACACACACACACGTATACGCACTAAAGATGGAGACAAAAACTAATACAGTAAGTAAGTACAGTAAGTAAGTAAAATGTATTTATATAGCACATTTCACAGATAAAAATCACAAAGTGCTTCACAATTTTAGGGGAATACACAGCAGGCTCATTCACTTGTAATTTAAGGAGGGTCAGGGTTGCCTAGCTGGTGTTAAACGGTACTACGACATGATGAAGATGTTAGTTGAGTCGGTGTTAACTTAATTTATGTTTGTACGTGTTAAAAGGGGCGTGGCTAGCAACACAGGCTAAATTGTTGTGTAAAGACGCATGCTCCGCCCGTCCGCCTGTGTTCGCTTATTGAAATAAGTATTCTTATTGTTATAATAAAAGTGATGGGGACTAATCTGTGGATTTGTCAAAGCCCCCCAGTTACCTCATCTTTCTCTGACCTTCTGTTAAAAAATAATCTAATCTATCCCTGTTGCTGCCCCCAAGCAAATCTGCCCCCCCTCCAATCCCAGAATCCATCGTGACTCCCCCTAGCCACCCACACAACAGCTCTCATCTGAATGAAGGGAGAGTGGATTATTGGAGGTGCTGTCTATAATTAAACCTTTCACTGTGGCATCCCATGCAGTCTTCTGTCCACAGGCATATAAAACTGCACGCACACACACATGCGCGCGCACACACACACGTTTGTGGCTCATGCTTTGACTCACAATGGGAGTAAAGCACGATGGCGTCGGGGTCATATGTGAAAGGTCAATCCTCCGGGGTTACGGGGAGGCTAATAAGGTGTTTTGTCACTCAAAGACCTGTGTAATCTCCCTGGGACTCAACAAGGGCACATCATTTCTTTTGCAAAACCTCGCTAAGCGCCAATCGTCTTCTTTTAAGTCCGCCCTTCTTTGTTCTTACCCCTTTGTACTACATTTTTAAGAAGACAGTTTGCCAAAGTCGTGGGTTTGTTTGGATTAATGTGCAAAGACGTTTCCCGAAGAAGCTCTCTGCTCATCATCTTTCATGCAAAGCTGTTCTGGCCAGACAATTGTAATGGCAAGCTAGTTGATTTCCCGTGAAACAATTAAAATTCCACTCTTTTTGTTGTCTGTGGCCTGTCTTGAAGCTGATTGGAGTATACTGTTGATGAGGGTATTATTTTAATGGAAAAGAGTTGCCATTCTTTGTATGCATGTGGACGTCACCAAGTAACAAAGCACAGATAAAGACCTGGACCAACTAGACAGACAGATTGCCAGCTCTGCTAAAGATGCAGCCCACAGACAACCACAACCAAACTATAGGCACATCCTAAACTATTAACTTAAGGTGCTCACAAACATTCAATTTACTCATCTTTGGATGTACGTTTTTTATTTTTTATTTCATCATGTACTATAGTTCCTTCACTTTCCCTCTCGAATGCCGGGAGCTCACAGAGTTCAGTAGTGATAGTCTGCTGGCTGCCTTCACAGTCCTTCCCAGAAATAGACGCTATTGCGTTGAAGACAATTCGCCCAGACACATGCCAGACTGGAGCTGAAATGGCAGAATGTATTTGGGGTTCTAACGCCCCTGTTTCCTGTTTACCATATTTGCTCATGTGGAAGCCTGCATTTCCTTTTGGATGGGAAGTACTGTCTTTGCATAGCTTGAGTGTGCGCATTTGAGTATTATTATACGTGGGTTGCGTGGTTAAGTCATCGACATTAGCAATTATTGCTAACCTTCAGCAGACATGGAATCAGTGAGATTCAAATTATAATGTTAATGGTAACATATCAGTGGTATATTTGTCTAAGAATGTGTGAAAAATATGCGTGTGAAATATGCTGGCAAGTGCTATGGGGAAACCAACAACATTAGGTCAAGGCTGTGGTGCACTGTGGTGCTGATGCAAAGGATGTGACATATTGAGGACAAACAGGCTTTTCCGCAAACAAAAATTTAGGGAAAGCCCACGTTCGTGTTTTCCAGTTGTTTATGAAGTGACCACACTGTTATTGTGCTCACGTCAATATGAATTACAGTAGTATGAGGGCACTTCTTGCCTCCTCCGTAGTTTGCCCACTTCTCTCTAAAAGGAATCCCTGGACGTTGTAGAATAGGAGTAGTAAAAACACTACGTATGCCATGCCATTCTATTGGGAATGCATCAATTTGAATGTGTAATAGACAATGTTGACGAATAAAAACAGAGCTGAAACAACTAAATCTACATTTATACATAAAACATAAAATATATTATATAATTGCTTTAGGTGTTGACACACCTGCACATAAACAACCCTTTTTAAATGGGCTCCATTTGTTTCACAATGGGGCCCATTTCAGCTAGCCTGGTGTAACCAGACTATTATTCACTTTGTGAATAGGGTCTGGCCACGCTCCATTGGGAAGTGTTCGCAGTCGTTTCCTCCTTCTTGGCATAGACCTCTGGTTCATTTTGAAACAGAGATGAACCAATCGGCGTTGCTACAACTGCTCTGAGCTCTACCACCATTTTGAAACATGCTTGACTTCAACGTCATCTCACTATCCCACGCTGATTGGGCCACCAGCAGGGTGGCTGTGAAAATGCTAATACGGGGATAAACAGGGTTCCCAGACTGTAAACTCTGCTGAGAGCAATAGCCGGGCGGAGCCAGGCCACATTTCTGCTAGTGAATCACTAATATTTTAGTAGAAAGAAGGAGCAAAACCAATGAAGCTGAAGCTGACACCCTATATGACAAGAATGTGGAAAGTGTGTGTGCAAACCGCTTAGGAGAAATAACACGTTTAAAGTGACATGGAGCCTATAAGTAATTCAGCCAATTCAGACCAACAAGAGCACGATGATATCATCTATTACCATAACTTAAAATAATCAATCACAAATGTTTGTTTTGTTTGCACAAACATGCACGTATATATGATGCACAAATGAATGCAATAAGTAAAAACATAATTACAGTAAAGGGGTGCTCACCAATTTATAAATATAATGCCTAATTTCTCTAAAATGTTACAAATGTTTTTTTTGCGTTCACAAACGATGCACAAACAAATCAAAATACTATACAGGGTGCCAACTTCATGTCAGCCACAAAACACACTGACTCAAGCCTAAAGCCAGACCCTGCCCCCTTGTTTCACTCCCTGGTGTCTTAGTTCATTGTCACATTTGTTGCACCTGTTCCTGCATTCCTCGCAGCAATGCCATTTTGTTAATTGTCTTCGAGGAGTTTTTCATTCTAATAAGCCTGTGTGTATGCACTGTATACAACAGTCTTCTGTCATCCCTTGTGTTAGCTTCTAGTTCGTCAAGTTCCTCTGTATTATGTCTTTTGGATGAACTCTTGTTCACCTGACCCATGATCTGGACTGCCTTCTCGCCCCCGTTCCGATTCTGTTTGCCTCAGATTTGACCCTGCCTATCTCTGTTCTGATTCTGCCTTCTCCTTTACTAAATCCTGGACCTACGTCTCGGGTGTCTGCGTTTGTGGCTTTGCCTGAGTTGTGTTAGAAACAGTGGTTTCCATTAATCAAGTAATCTGTTATGCTGGTTATTAACTAAAATCATGTATTATATTCTGGAAAATGTTATGATTCCCAAATGTCTAAAATGAGTATACACATTCTTAATATTGGTGACAAATGAGAATATAAACACTAATCCCACTGATCGACAGGATTTTACTGATGAACCGAGGTAACTCAAATTCTTACACAATGCAATGGCTTTCATATCCTCTGAATGCCCTGTCTTATTTGGCAAAGTAACCGTTAATAACATGTATTTCCCTCCAGCTTTTGAAGAGATGGATATTTTAATGCCTGTTGATATTGAATTATTGCCTGAATGTCAGTCGCTGTGAAAAGCTCGGCAGTGGGCAGTCAGTGATTGGATGGTGGGTCCTTCGTTTCATGTTTAGAATAAGATGCATAGCTTCACATTCCTTACAGAAAGTGGAGAGAACGTTTTTCTGCCCCAGAGAGTCTCCTTGCGGTAAGACTTGTTTCAACGGTGGCTTACAGCTGCTCCTCCATTAACGGCTCACAAGCATCTTGGCCTGCTGTGGTTTGGTATCACCCAAAGGTGTCTGATGCCTTTGGCCGTCGTGCTCGAGTGGCCTGCCCTGCGGTCGCCCTGTTTGGGTTTCAGCTCCATGCTCAGATTAGCAGCTATCTCCACCGGGCTCCACTGTTTTCCTGGAAGCCGGTTCGTTCATTGAGCGTTTGCTTATGTTTCAGTGTGAACTGGCGCACTTTGCTGCGTTCCAGCATGTTGGTTCCAGATAGCCTCAGCGCTGAAGGGCGTAGCTCCATGGTAGCGTCCATTGTGTACTGCACCAAATCTCTACTACTGATACTGTACAGTTTTAACTCTGGACCGTCGCTTAAACCTATGTGTAATTGCTCCTAATGTAAACACATACATAAAATACATTCATTCAGGGATGCATACAATAGGTTTGGCATATTGGGGATCGAGCCCATAGCCTTGCTAGTTGACTAACATAATCTACCACTAGCCTGACAGTTAGCATGAATACATTTATGTATGCTTGTATCTGTATAATGTACCCGTACATTATACATGCGAGGGGCAAGTGTTTTCTAGCCTCCCGAGACTTTCCCGATCTTGCGAGCTTCAGTTTAATTTCGCAGTGAGAATCAGTCTGGAAAGCTTAGGAATAATTTTGAATGTCTCTGAGTAGCAACTGAACTTACCAATCAGCGTCGTGTTTATAGCTAAAGGGGCGTGGTTTAGGTGTGCCGACAGCAAACACGACCAGATGGTTCATCCAATCAAGTACCTGCCATGTCTCAGGTATGTCAGGTTATATGTTATCAAATCCCAGACACAAATTGAGGTGTGTTCCAATAACTTTGTGTATGCACTTTGTGATTGCTGGGTGGAACACTTACTCCATTTCTAAGCATTTAAAAAAAATGTACAGGGTATAAATGTATTACACAGTGTATGTTTTGGAGCAATATACATTATGGACTTCAGTCTAACACCCCTGCAGTGTTTTCAACATACAACTCAGACACGATCAATCCAAAATAAACCTGCCACATAAGGGAGAGGGATTTCTCCCTCGCTGCCGTTCTGTCTCTCCCACAGCATGAGATCAGTGTCATCCCTTCCTCCTTGACAACTAGCCTCTTGCTACGGTCTGCTCTGAGCATTATTGCTTCACTAATGAGCGTGTCTGGGTGTGCACAAACAATGCTAGGTACAGTGAGCAGAGATGATTACAGTGCATTTAGTACTGTGAATCTACTGTGTATCTCGCTGTCTAACTCTCTCTCTCTCTCTCTCTCTCTCTCTCTCTCTCTCTCTCTCTCTCTCTCTCTCTTTCTCTCTTTCTCTCTCTCTGTGTCTGTCTGTCATTTTCATTCCCTGTATTTTTCTCTCTCTGGTGTGTGAATACATCTCTGATGACCTATGATAACTAGAAACGTGGAGGTACGCCAAGTTATGTTCCTGAAAGGATTAGGCGAGGATAGGCGACAGTTAACTTCTCTCGATCTAATTTGCATTCATGATTAGTCTTGCTCTACTTGAAGTGTGGCCTTGTGCCTCTGGCATGGCTCCAGGTCCTTTTGTTGAGACGTCTAGAATAAATTCAAAGACTTGTGGCGTTGATTGGCTCAGGCATTGTCTGGTTAGACACACTGTCATTTCCTCCATTCAAACGGTGAGGCCTTAGCATTAGCTATCAGTGGCTTTCAAACCTTCTGAGTCACGTCCCCCGGAAAGAAATAAACAGAAGGGCTCAGGAGATATTAACAACTTATTTTTCCCACGTAAATGTAGTCTTGCCAAAATAATAACATGAAAAAGTAAAATTTGTATTAAAGCATGCTTGCATTGTTTTTTCATCTCTGTTGGAAATGTGAAGCATATTTGAGTTGCTTTGTATGAAACATGCTTCGGAAAAATATTCTGTTCTTGCCAATCTTTGTAAATCCACTGACGCAAACATACACAGCAAGTTATACAGAGTGTGACAGACCGACAGATACAGGCAGATACAGTAGACCAACCCTCAGTTAGACAGACAGACAGACAGACAGACAGACAGACAGACAGACAGACAGACAAGCACAAAGAGAGTTAGTTCACCAGGCAGAGGAATCTAGGGAACTACCAGCGGTGGTCCCATCCCGGTCATTCTCATGAGAGAGCTGCTGGTTCAGATTTAGTAGCAGGGGCACAATGCCAGCAGCTCTTTTCACCGGGGAGCCACTAATCTGAGTTTGTGTCCCTCTGATGGGGCTTCCTGCTTGGGGAAGGCTGCTGTCAATATTGGTTAGTGTTGAACTTGCTCAGAGGGGGGTCACATGACCTGTTGCCAAGCTGCCACCAGCATGGTGATGAGATGATATGGGATGAGGGGAGGGGGTTGGCTTGACGGTTACCATAGCAACGTGTGTTGCTCAGGTGTGGTAGTCGTAAAGGAACGCTCCTCAGTGTGTGTGTGTGTGTATAGAGTTACTCGTTCAGCCGAGAAGCAGTGTCACAAACATGTTTGTTTTGTTTTGGCTTGAGCGCGCCCCTCCCTCAGTGTTGAGTGACAGGCATTCCTCGGCTCTATTCTCCTTACAGCACTCATAAGGTCTCTTGTACCCCTGGCCCAATGCAACAACGTGCTCATTTGTGTTTCAAAACACAAACAGTTAGCTGTGGAAAAAAAAACCTTTCTGGGAGGTCTTCAACACAACTGAGGAGTGTACCTTTAATTTTAGCTGGTCACTAAACACCTGGGTGACTGTTCTGAAATACCGATACGCTACGCCTCTTTATTCTCCTGAATAAAAACATAATTGAAGAGTCAGAGTGCAACAAGACGCAATGGAGCTCATGGGAAATGGAGGCTTTACTTTGCTCCTCGCTGTGCTTCTAATATGTAATCTTAGTGCACAATAGTGGCAGATTACAGGGACAGTTTTGCCTGGGATGGTCAAAGCTACTTATACGCATCCTTGAACAAGATGTCTATCCCCTACACCTGCTACTTCCTACTTAACTGCACTCCCTCACCTCATCTCTTCGGAAAACAGCATCTGCTAACTGACCTAACTAATTGTTTCAAACCTGTAAACCAAACTGGTTTCCTGAGCCTTCCCTTAGCAGTCCACCCCCTAAGAAGCACCACCAAAACATACAACTCTGTGGAAACAGTGGGAGATGCTATGTTTATTTCCCCGGGTTCCAGCTGGCAGTCATCTGAGAGGAACTAACTCCTACACCACAGGAAAGGTGTCACGGTGTTTGCGAGGTGTGGGTATAACGGCACATTACTGGCATTAGCCACACTGCGCCAGGCCACACGGTGGAAGCCATCACCCTGCACTCTGGTCGTACAGGCTGGTGGATTAGTCTGTGCTTAGGGGAAATGGAGCATGTGAGTCACCCTGTGGGTGCCAGAGTGCCACAGGGGACCACAGACAGATAAGTCTGCCACACTGTCGGTTGGCCGTGGTCCCCTCTGGCCTCCAGAGTGTTCCGCTGTGCATTTGTCATCAGTCTCGGCAGATGACAAACATGAGCTGCGTTCAATGACCTGTGTTCCTCCCCTCAGCGTGCAGATGTGAATTCAACTATTACCCTGAATCGGCAGAATTTGGATACTTGCTTCATAGCAGATGGGTTGGTTGGCTCGAGAGAACACATGTTACCAGCATGCTTAGCAGTCATCTACAGGTTATAGGAAGGAATGCTTTCATGGCATGGGCCAGTCTTGGCTCGGTGTGCCGTCCACACCACCATGGCTAACAGAATAAACATTCAGCACAAAGAGAAAACATGAAAACATGCTGCTGGAATTCCCATGAGAGGACAAAAAAACACTTTTGTGCTGCACGGTCCTCACAGCATCATAAAGGGCATTGTGGGGACCAGAAGGAATTACAATATAGTATATATTTAGTTTTGGTTAACTATATTGTACTGTATATTATGATACTATATTGATACACTGTTTGACTAAATAAACATACATATTAGCAAAGCATTATGATGAGCTCAACTGCATACCTTGATATGCCCAGACATGACAGGAGAATCTGAGGCAGTGTGTGTATTTCTGTCTTATTGCACACACGTGTGTGTGTGTGTGAGTGTGTGTGTGTGCGTGTGCGTGTGTGTGTGTGAGAGAGAGAGAGAGAGAGAGAGAGAGAGAGAGAGGGAGAGAGAGAGAGAGATAGAGGAATGTGTGTGATGGGATGTGGACCAGGATAGGGTAAGTGAAAAGGGATTAGACAGTGAAAGTGTATGATAGGGGACTAGAGGCAGTCTAACTTTATAGGGGTTTTACCATTACAAGCAAGGCGAGAAGCACTCACCTCTCAACACCAGCCAGCAGAGCTGGTGAGAGGGGCCTGGAATTTACACGCATAATTATCACTCTTTGCTCCATGGTTTTAAGAGGCTCACTGTCTGTGTGTGTCTGTGAGTACGTGTGTGTCTGCGTGATTGCGGGTGTGTGTATGCGTGGTTTTGGGAACCATGTCAGTTTAAACAGTATTTGAACCGGTGTCACTCACCTCTTCGCTAATTCATATTTTGGTTAACTCCTTTCCTTTGTTTGTTTTGACAATTCAGCGTGGGAAACACAAAGATAAAATGAACTGCAGCTTTTAGTGATTATGTCTTTTGGTGCCTACACGAATCTTCTCGTATCCCAAAGTAGAGCATACATTGCATCTGGTTGTGCCAGTTTGTTGATGTAAGGCCTTAATTAATAAGCCTGATGTTAGCAGCTTTAGAAGCCATCTTCTCTGAAACACTAGGTGTCAGCGTCGTGTCTGGCTCACATAGGGACGGCAAATGACTTTCCGTCTTTACTTAGACTCCCAAATGCTCTCTGAAAATGACAGGGACGGGTTCATAGTTATACGCATGCCTCATGCCTCAAAAGCCACTTTTGCACATCTTGAAATGTTATCATGGGGAATTAGGAGTGCATAGTAGCATCCTAACTCTTCATTTTACCATATTGAATGGCCTATGTTAAAGCCAGAATATGCAGTACAGTATGTCCCTGGTAAGTAACCGTCTGAAGTTTGGTGCGAGCAAGCTAATGCATCAATTAAGATTGCATTCCTCTCTGTCTAATGTTTTATGAAACACTCCATAAAAACAAGAAAAAAATGCTTTCAAAGCCAAATGCCTGAAGTAGTTTTTTAGGGCATCTGTTAAACGGAACAAATCTGGCTCTTGGCATTGTTTTTGGTAAAAGGAGTATTTAATTGTAGTGTATTGTGGTGATTTACATAATATTCCTCTGATCTAATTAGCTTCTGAAAATGCAGGCCCACATCAACATTTTCACAGCCTGGGGTCTTTCCAGTGAGCCAGAACACACTCCCGATACATCTTCTTCATCGCACAGGGGAACAAACTGCGTCGGTGCTGCAGAACGTCAGGAATCTAATCTCAAACTATAGAGTGGGGTGGGGAACCTTACCCGAACCTCCTTCAGCTTCTCCTCCTCCTCCCTGCATCCCCCACCTCCCCCACGAAGGGGAAATCCATCTATATGTCTGACCTCACATGTCTGACCACACTCCCTGTTTTTCTCTCAGTTATTCTGTCCTCTCTCTCTCTCTCTCTCTCTCTCTCTCTCTCTCTCTCCCTCCCTCTCGCTCTCTTCTTTTAAAAGCATCAGGTTTGTAGGCTCTGGGTGGGGGTTAACGGAGGCTATGGCGTTTGGTGTTCAGTGGACCAAAAGGTAATACTTTCGGTAATACTGGATAGAAGGAGTGGCATTTTGGCCTTCCTTAATTTTTCCAGAGCCAACAACTCCAATGACAGACAATGAAGTCAGCAGCCTCATTTGCATATGTATGGTGTGTGTGTGTGTGTGTGTGTGTGTGTGTGTGTGTGTGTGTGTGCATTTAATTCTAGAGAGTTTGTACAGTACTGTAGCCTAACATACACAGTGACCAAACTGACCCTCAATGCATCACATGCACATGTGTGTGCATGTGATGCATTTGTGTGTGTGTGTGTGTCTGCGTTCCTGCAATTTGTCTTTCCACTCTTTAGTGGAGCAGTGAGGTGTATGAATCTCACTGCCAGGGTAGAGGACAAACGCTGGGTCACCACGACGACGGGGAGACAGAGGACTAACAAAGTCTGTTTGTTCGTGCACCGCGCTAAGGTAATAGCTAATCCCTCCAGAAGAGAGAGTCGCAAGTGTGTGTTCCCACCTTAGAAAGAAGCTTCCGGAACTGTGAGGAGATGGGCGCCTATAGAGTAAGCACGCCTAGTCCGTCATAGAGGAAATTGTAAGATTATGGCCTAGGTTTGTGCAGTAGCAATTACCCAAGAAGTGGCCTATAATCTGTGGTCATTCTGTGATGTGTCAGTATTACTGTGATTGTGTGGAGGCCAGTGATGGCATTGTTATATGTGTTGCACGGGACACATCAATATTTTTGATAAGGATTTTGGCTCCAGATTGAGTCCCACTGAAACAAAACCCATTTTTATATACCTGGATTGTAAAAACATCCTAGTTGAAGTAATTTAGTTAAGTAAAATTAGGTAAAAGTAATTGACTTTTGAAATGATTAATGGTTACTTTTTGATGTGTGGACTTGCTCTTTCGTGAATGTGCCACATCTGTATAGTGCATGTCTAATGATTTATACATTTTGTTTCTATCTATCACTCGCTTTCGTCAAGCAGCCCTTGGCACCATCCTTCACCGTGGGATTAAAGTTTCTTTGGAACGATAGAGTGATTTCACAGGAGGCATATTGGAAACAGCCAGTCATCATTTCAATGTCATTAAGGCTTGATAGAAGCCCTTGGTCTGTGGCTGAGCACCTGCGCTATACCTGTCTGCCATTATCTTTTCATGTGCTACCAGCAGCTGCCATCTTGGCTTGGGCATGGCTGTCTTCCAGACCCCACAGCCCTTGAGCATCAACACTCTGTATGAGCAGCCACATTAAGACTGGTGACAAATGACCCTCCAGGCCATGGCACATCATTATAGGGCCTCATCATAACACTTCACAGATCACGGAAGCTCAGAGTAGCAAATCCCAGCCAGGGCTTTGATGCACGCCACCCTAATAACTGCCAACATGGTTAGTTGTGCACAATAAGGGGTTTCCCAGCAAGAGGAACAAGGTAATTAAAACAGAGTGTGTCTAGCCTCAGGTCAAAGGATAATATACTGTAGGTGTCTGCACAATATGAAGATGCAAAAAAACTAAACAAACATGCCTTTAAAAATAATTTCCATCAAAGCTCTCACTTGGTTTGCTCCTTCAGCGTATATGTCAATCATTGTGTCATAATATTGTGTTTCTGTATGCCTGTTAAGACGTTGGCTTATTGTCTCTCCACATGCCCTACAGGGTGTGCTTGAGACTAGGTATTTTAGACCCGCACCCACCCGACCCATTATGAGAGACCATATGCAATGCCCGAACCACAAGAATATACTGATCCGAACCCAACCTGCAAACTGACAGCTTTAGCCTGTAGGCTATAGCATGGCATCCATATCAATGTTATCTTATGTGTGATGCTTGATAAACAGTATGTAGGTATTACATAGTAATGGTAACCCAGATTACTGGCAACCAGGTGAGGATTTAGTGTGCGTGTGTGCGTGGTGTGTGTATGCGTGTGTGTGTGTGTGAGAGAGAGAATCACTATTATTAGAAACATTCTACTTCATATACTGAAAACATTTGAGTAGAAAGCACATCAAACCTATTCACTTTAACAGTTAATATAGTGTACTGTATAGGCCTAGATCGTTTTATTTACTTTTACTAGCATTAGACTACAAAATAGCATAAAGTGTGCTGTTTATATACAGTACAGTGTGTACTGCGAAATACTGTATAAAAACAATGAAAACATTGGTATTTTCATACGTACCCCCTGGAAGGAATTCATGTTCAACAGTGTTACTTTAAGTCTTAAAATAACACAAATCTGGGTGCAGAATCCCCCTTGTGGTCAAAACCAGTGCTACGAAGAATGTTCATGCTGAGCGGCTGGCGCTCCTCTTCAGCCTTTCATGCACAATCGTGTTGGGGTGGAAATGCGGTTTTGGGTATAGCACTATACAACACCATTGGGGACGATACAGTACCTTTTTTACCCCCCCCCCCCCCCTCTCTCTCTCTCTCTCTGATCCCGTCCTCCATTTTCTACCTCATCTACTTCTCTGCACTTCCATTCATGCTTGATTGTGTGATTACATGGAGACGAGGAGGTGTGTGTGTGTGTGTGTGTGTGTGTGTGTGGGGAGGGGGGTGAATTTGTTTGAGAACCCCTAAAAAGGGCCCTGTCTGTCTCTCTTCAGCCCATTCTGTGTTTCACTCCACTCCGTTCCGATTTATGGCCCGCTGGTTGCCGGGAAACGGACGCGCACCGCAGTTTCTCCCCCGTTCCAGAAGCTGGAATGCGCTGACAGAAACGCGGGCCGGACTCAGAACCAATCACTGGTGCTGTTGCGTAAAATAAACTCCAACACTGTAGCTGGTGGTGAACCTAGACTGCATCAATGACCCTGATCAAATACCAAACCAGGAGCAGCTATTGTTAAGCTGAGGTTTACATGTGTCTGCTGTCTGTGGATACAGTCTCCAGCAGTACACTGTGCCTGCTGCCCTCTTTCCTACGCTACAGTACCTATCCACTAACACGCAGGCTAATTACCGCATAATGACTTAATGAGAGCTGTGGGTTTGACTCAGCAGGAAACAACTGTTCTGTTTTACATCCAGCAGCATGCTCCTGGAGCATGACTCACCCCAACATGGCCCAGAGCTTGGCTGCGTGCACGCTTAGGAGATGGTGCACACCGTCTGTCTGTCTGTCTGTCTGTCTGTCTGTCTGTCTGTCTGTCTGGCGGACTAACATCTGTATGACTGACCGAGCTTGTGTGGTTGGGGCTAAGAGGGGATATTGTGCACAATCTTTTTGTGTGTAATACAGGACAACGAAGGTATATGCTGCACTTTGTGACCTAGAGTTCAGACTGCATTATGCTAGCATATTTAGTTAGCTCAGCCTAGAACCTTGGTGCTGACAGTGTGGTCAGCCCACGTTTAACCTCTGAAATGTCATAATCCTTTAACACTGTATCCCACTTCTACTTAAATGCTCTGGACGTTGCATGCTAATCTGACAGAGTATATACTCTACTGTAAAGCTCATTGACAGGAATGACAGGAATCCTCCAAGGAAAAATGACAAGCTTACAAAGCTGGTTGGGTTATGCTGTTACGACCATCCAGCACAAGAGGAAGATGGTTAGACACGACTCTAAAATGTATACTGGAAATCTACTGTAATTGGCATGTTTGTTGTTAGACATTTCCTGTTCAAGTGAAATAATAATTGGATACTGTGTTTTGCTGATATCAATAAAGGGACCAAAGATGAATACAATTTCAATTTATGCTAAAATGCAAACACAAAGTATTAAGTCAGAGTTAAATTCAGTTTTTAAAATGTAGGAGTCACTCAGATGAACAAGATAACGTGGCCATGAGATGCAACTCACTCTGTTTTGAAATGTTATCCATTTTTGACTTTCATTTGACCATGATCACTGCAAATAAAAGCTTTATGGCTCTATCCAAAGTGGTGAGACACACATACTCCCAATGCATATTGTACTGTATGTCACATCATTGTCACGTTGTCTAATGTTGACAAAGAAACCTAGACATCTGCACATCCAATGCAGTTACAGTATGCAGTCGCTTTAATGAACTGGGGCTCTTATGCAAGACCAATACATGTGTTTGTATAAATATATTAACACATATACATTCTGACAACCTAACCCACAATCAATCCTCCAGAGCTGAACTATCATGGACACCATGCATTAACAATATGGATCCATCAACAGACAGTGGACATTAATAATGGTGGCAGTGTGAGCCCCAGCTCAGGGTTGTTGGAGTGACTGGCAGTCAGCCGTATCCACTCTCACCGAGGGCCACCACACCTGCAGACGTGCCGTATTCCTCTCACACTAGGACAAACGCACTCACACACAAACCATGTGTGACTCTCTGGGTGTGTGTGCGTGCAATTCTACACTTCATGGTTGCATTCCAATCAACAGTGTAGTAGGTAGGATAATACTGTACAGCATGAGGTACTGTAGCACCTTGCTGTGTGTACAGTAGGCGTATTTCACTTGACAATCAATGTAAGAAAGCCGCCTTATAAGCAGTGTTGGGCAAGTTACTCAGGAATAGTAATAAGTTACTAGTTACTTATTACTCTTTAAAAAGTAATAATATTACTTTACTTATTACAGGGTATTAAAAGTAATAGTAGTTACGTTACTAGTTACATTACTATATTCCTTTTACAATCACTAGCCTGCCTCGCCCCTTCCCGAAAATGACAACCTGTGTAGCCAGCTCATTTTAAAATGTAATCCTCTTTATTGGAACAATACTAAACCTTAGGAGTCAACAATCAGCCAAAGTGAAAACATTGCAGCTTCTCAAACCAGATGATTGGACAGGGCATGTTGGTTGAATTAGCCTACCCTATGTTTGTAGGACCAGAAATCTCATTCTTGAAATGCAGTAATGCAGCATTACTTGGATTAGTAATTGTTTTTGGAAAAAGTAATTAGCTACACTACTAGTTACTAGAAAAAGTAATAGTATTCCAGTAACTAGTTACTAGTTATTGAAACTGTTGCTAGTAGTTACTGCCCAACACTGCTTATAAGATACCATGTTCTGGTGTGTAGGCAGCATGTAATCTAGCCGTGGGAGACCATCCTGATCTCGCAAGCATCAGTTTGGCTTCGCAGCAAGAATCAACCGGGACAGCTTGAGCACTTGGCGCTTGAGTCCGATCAACCGTGGCTCTGACCAACTAGCATCAGCTGCGAGTGTAGTTACGGTGTGACGTTAACAGCAATAGAAACCACAGTCAGTTCATCCAATCACCTGCCAGGTGTCTTTTGAAAGTGTCCGCACTCTTCTAAACAGTTTCAATGGACGGCTTACCGGAATGGTTGTGTAACAACCCATCTGGTGTGTCAGGTTACTTATATCATGTATACTAAATAGAGGAGGAAATCCTGCATACTTCTTGGCAGAGATTGAGTGGTGGAGGAGTTTATTGGTAATGTTTATATGACATATACTGTATGTCATAACACATAGCAGGTTGTCCATTTTTAGCCAGTTAAACTAACTGGTGAACGTAACAAGCTAATAAAAAGGGGTAACCGCCAGAAAGAGTCCACTTTTGGAATTCCTCTGTATTATTATGGAGCACCAGTAACTTGCCTTTCAATATGGAAAGCCCCGCATATTGCATACATGCAGAATATCCCACAATTGACAAGATATACAGTACTTTCAGCAAATAATGCACCACCATTTGGTTAATTAAATACGGTAAGCTTGGATAAATACTGTAAACATGAATGGCTTTTAAAAAGAATGGGCAATGGCACTCTGATTTACTGTACTGTATGTTATGCCCAAAACACACCATGAATAATGAAGAGTACAACTCTTATGAAACATGCACCTGGCTCCATGACCATGTCTTTCACCAAAAGTGGATTTTCCTATAAATGCAATTGCTCCATGCACTTTAGACCATGCGCTCAGATATTTCAATCTATGCCCTATTTGATCATGTCTCCTCGAGATGTGTAAAGCATAATGCCTGCTCAAACGGACTCAGTCCACCAATCCATGGATTCATATTTAACTATTTATTCAGGAGTCGCACATTAGTGACACACACATGCACATGTGTGAACAAACGCACCGTTTGATGCTTCCAACATTAGAGCCCACCCAATATTAGAGCCCACCCAACATTAGAGCCCACCCAAATCCACCTCAGCCTGTATCCACCTGTGCTGATTAATGCTACTGGCCTGTAGCTGCAGGGCACCATGACAAATGAAGAGATCTAAAAGGGTTTGGACAGTTAGCTGCACTTAATGGAATGGTTAATGAGATGTACTGTAGCTGTGTGTGTGTTAAAGTCTACTCTATGGATATGCAGTAATCAATTAGAAAACATGGAGCAGCCAAGCTACAGAGAACAGGTGCCAACATGGTTTGGCCTCTGACTGACTCCTTTAGAGCTGAGCAGGGCTAGACAGATGTAAGAGGTGTCCTTATATTTTTGCTCTTTAATGTTTGTGTTGGCAGACACACGGATGTTTTATTTTATTTTATGGCAGGTCATTCGCAGAGCAACCGGTCGCTCCTCCCTCACAACAGCAGGGGGAGGAAAAAACTTGCACGCCATTTTATTTGTGTTTGACTTTGTCGTGGCATCTTGTGAGGCATATTTTACGATGGTTGGTGAATTAATGCCTTTGTAATGTATGCGGTTTCAGCTCTTAACATGCACTCTGTATTTTTGTTTTCAACATATAATTAGCAAATAAGCAAATGCAGTTATTATGGCGAACAAAAGAAAATGTATTCTGTTTTCCTAGACGGAAACATTTATTTCAGAAAATAAGTGGTGGGGTGTTTAAGAGCATGTAAGCAAGACTGACTACCTGGATTTTAATCAAATAATATGACTGCAAGGGCATTTTTATTAGAAGAAGACATTCAACCCTCCTTACAGTAAACAGGAAAACACATTGTGACTTATTGCTAAATCAAACCACAGGTTGACAATGATCAATGTTGAAAATTATGTGGCATTCAATTGTCTGTGCCCGCCAGATATAAACTGGTACTGTTCGGGCATTACAGTAAATTGTACAGTAGCCTAGGTTTGTGTGTGTGTGTGTGTGTGTGTGTGTGTGTGGATCTTGGTGAATGTCCATCCATCTTTCTGTGGTTTCCATAAAGATATTGGAGGTTGTCATGTAGATATGTCTGGGATGCTTTGTCGTGGCCTAACGCTATGCATTCATTCATGGCATGGCTGTTATTTTGGTTTGTTCAGTCGTTGGACAGAGTTCATCTTGAACCATCACCCAAAGCATACAGTAAATAGGAAAAACAGTTGTTTTCAGCTAACTGAAATGTAGGGTATTTATGCATTTGTAGCCATGGAATTTTTCTTCCTTGCAATATACTGTAAGTAACTCGTAATCTTAACGTTCCAACTTGAATTAATTAGTGGAGGGGTCAAGTTGAGTTTAATACGACTCGAGGTCGTTACTTTTATAAGTACATTTCTGAACACCAGAAAATGACTTCTAAGTTAACAACAAAAATTAATTAAAGGCCGTAGTTAATCTTGCTTCGTATTATTTTGAATTTAATACTAAAAGTATATGGCATGATACAAACATGCATCATACATGCAATAAAATTCAATATTGTGTTAAAAACAGCCTCATTATTTTCGTTATACTAAAAGCGAAGGCTGTGCTTTCGGATATGTTTTTCTTGCAAGTCAATAAAATGGGAATTCTGATGTGGACATTATGAACTTCTGAACTGAAATTCCAAACTGTATTATCATTAGAATTTTCACAAGCTGGTGGTCATTTTAAACAATTTACGAGATTTCTTTAACACAACATCAGCGCTGAAAATGGGGTTTATTGGAGTATATGTTTAAAAATCGATTACAGTACAGTCCATCTTGTCTGGAATTGTTTACCTATGACTATGACACATGCGTGATTACTTTCCCAATAATTTCCTTTTGTTAAAAAGCTAAGTTATTCTGTATGCAGGATGGGTATTAGATATCGTGTCCATGTTAAAAAAGACCACTGTTCCATTGGCTCCAGGTGGTTCAATCGCTTCAGTTCACTTGTAATGTTTAACTACCAATGTGACATATATTTAGAGGTAAGGGTGGTCACACAAGGAATGAATAGAATTGGAAATTGAGTTGGTAAATGTCGGTGCGCACACAAATGTGCAAATGCATGCATTAAAATCAAAACTAGACAAACAAATTCTCTCACACAGACGCGCACACACCACACATTTTAAAGAGCCCCCCAGGGATTAGTGATGGTTTCTTGGCAGCGAGCCTGGTTTCTTAGACCACTCATCGATGGGATCTCATATCGGGAGGGATTTCACTTCGGTGTTTTCCTTGTGCTAAACTCTTTTTCATGACGGGTAAAGGCTTGAAAAATAGTGAGTGTACGGAGTCAGACAGGGTTAAGAGTTTACCAGATGTTTATCTAGCTGCGGGATCCGTTGTTCTGCGTAGCTGATGTTTGCCGTGTAGTAAAAGTTCATATTGGCTAACAACGAATCCACTAATGGCTTTACAGCAGCTGGTCGCCCGTAACAACGGTGGAAATGCACCCTGGGAGGACAATACGAGTGTGTTGAGGGTCTCTAGGATTAGGACCATAGGGCCATGTCTCATTTCACCTCTGAGCCGCTGAACAAGAGAGTAATGGGGAGTATTAGCTCTCCCAGCATCTAATCCACCTACAGCACTTGAGTCCCAGCACACTGTTGGAGGGGAGTATGCGTGCCTGCGTGCATGCCTGCCTGTGTGTGTGTGTGTGTGTGTGTGTGAAGACCTGAGGATGCATGCTAAACAAGTGCATTCATGGAATATTCATCACCAAGACCTGCCTCTAATGGTTGTGTGTGAAGGAGTCAGTAATATTATATGGACTGTAATTGTAGTTTTGCCGCTTAATCGCAATTATTCTGCCCAAATGTCCTCAAAGGTTTGGGTGTCTGTGGACAGGTATAGATAACAGTGTGAGCCTACATAAATGCCATCTACTGAATAATCAGTAAAGCCAGGGGACAATTTTGAAAGGAAATACAATGTTCCAACACTTCTTTCAATCACATGATAGAGGAGCCCGGTATTTTTTACAATAGTCTTTAGAGACTTTAGGGACTTTTCCCCCAATACCAAGCATCACTTGTCATTTGTACTGTAAGCCCTGAAACGGAAATAAGTCCATGTTGTCAACACCCTCCATCTGCATTGGCTGCAGAACTTTATTATGGCATTAGGATGTCAACATGCTGTACGGAGATAAGGCACTGTGTTGGGATGAGATGGCAGAGATAGCGTCATACTGGTCCGGTAATGGTCCTCTTTCCTTCCAAGCCCCTGAGGTGCATCTGTAGTTGCGACAGCACGGCTGTTCTATCACGCTTGAGAGCCTGAACGCAGGGCAGCGCTTCTGACGTCACTGTATGTCTAGTCGCTGTAGAAAACCCAGTTTACAACAGCATGCCCGTGCACATACACACACACACACACACACACATAATTGTGCACCAACAAAAACAAACGTGTGAGGATGATGTTGTCACATGCACGCCATCACGCGCACACACACACACCACGTTTAATGGTTTTTGTGGAGAGTTGCCAAGCACACCTAAGGTCTCTCTCTCTCTCTCTCTCTCTCTCTCTCGCTCTGTCTCCATGCCTTTCCCTCCTGTCTTTGGCCTACACAACGTCCCAGATCTCAACTTCCTTATGGAAGCATCCAGTCTGACAGAAAAGAGAGAGAGAGAGAGAGAGAGAGAGAGAGAGAGAGAGAGAGAGAGAGAGAGAGAGAGAGAGAGAGAGAGAGAGAAATGCTACCTAACCTGCCACACACAGCACAGTCCTGCAGACATAGCAGCATCTTATATCATCTTCCCCATCGGCTAAAAGCACTTTGGACAAGATCCCCATTTTACGTCTTAGCGTTTCACATCTCAGATTTAAACAGAGAGAGGCCATGACTCACCCAAAAGCGAGGGGTGGGGGTGGGGGCTGTCCAGGAAAGCGGGGGAGCTTCTGGAAGATGATAACAGTTGGTCTTGTAGTGCATCCCGCTCCTGTATTGAAATGGATTTACGCTTCACAGTGCTTGTTGCCATTTTGGCCCAGAATCACTTTTAAGATGCAGGAGATAACTTTCAGGGTGGGGGAGCCAGCATGCTTTAATGGGACGTTAATGACCTCCGTAGTGCACTTTATACACCCATTACCATGGCCCCCTTGCTTTGTTTCACTTACATCTCATTTCTTCACATGGTGTGTGAGTTAAAGGGACACATTACTTGTGTTTTGGAATTATGAGTGAGGTTGTTTACAAAAAAATTATATTTTGTTTGACAATGAAATTAATGTCCCTCCTACACACACACACACACACACACACATACACACACACACACACACACACTGAGTCACACTTGCTCATTAGTTTTGAGTGGAGCAGGATAGGCAGTTGTCTCCTAGCCTAGTAAGACCATCTTGTTTTGCAAGCTCCATTATATGCCTCATTCTGCATATTAGTCCAGAAACGCTATACAAAGTCCTGTATCATTAAGGTGGTGCTATAGTATTAGGTGTCAATAAACTCATTGCCAGGTGATTGGACTACATTTACCTAATCAGAACATCCCACTTAATTGAATTGCTGTCATCACCAGCTAAACTATCCACCTGTTAGCGGGCTGAACAAACGGTCAGCCTGTACCCTCACAATGGATTCAGTTTACATCCCATGGGGAAGCAGAAATGTATCCACATGCTCACATGAGAGATACAGTGTGAGGTCTGCTTTAATGCAGGATCTGTTGACTGCCCATATCTATGTGGATTCACTTTAATTTTGTAAAATGTATTTCCTTTTATTTTCTCCTCACTCCATCACTCTTACTGAGGCCTTTAAATCACTCCTGTTCACAAAATATACCCGATGAAGATTACTGCTTTCTGTTACTCTTAGGTTTTTGCTGCCTCTACCAATAAACCAATGCCATGATACTGTGATTGACAGTGTTTGAGATTACAGTGGTATCAAAATATTGTCTGTGCTATGTTGGCAAACATTCCAACTCTTGAATGTTTGAATGTTGTGTTGATCATTAATGCTGTTGTATCAGGACTTTCAGAGGCATTCCGGATCTGGACTTCACAAAGTCCTTGACAAGCAGCATTTTTTTTTTGTGTGTAGAGATCAATGAAGAGAATGTCTGCAAATGACGCAGGCTAAACTGAATCAGATGTATGTGGTTTTGATCAGGAAGCTAAAGGAGAAGCACATCGAATACTTCCTCTCCTCATTGTGATACATGGGTCTCGCCTTTCATGATAGATCATGCCCAGACATGGCGGAAAAATAGGCCATAATAGCTCCTTTGATATTATTACATTTGTGCTTTTTATGTCATTGTTATATCAGTACTACAAACAACATATTGTTTTGTTTCCGTTTTGCCTTTTGCCCAGATGGCACTTATTTATGCTACACAAGGGTTGGTCATCAGTCAACATTTTTGTCTGGCTTTCTGTTCTTAGCTCTATGTTCAAAAACAAGCAGTGCTTGATCATTTCATTCTTATTCCACCATAGGAGTGGTTTTGAAGGATCCTTGTTAATATTGCCAGCTAGCCTTTAACTGTACTATTGCTTTGTGGCCAAATGTAAACTAGCACGGTTGGGCAATGCTAAGGATTGTTCATGAATCGCTTTACTTTGTAATTACGTCATTCCATAGTCCTATCCTGTATCACCATTTATATTTTATATAGTACAGTACATTATATATAACGTTTGTGTCATTTAAGAAATGTTTTTTTTTTTTTTTTCAATAATAAGCCAATAATGAATGAGATCCATCCATATGAACACAGTTTGCTTTTTTCTGAACTGAACTGAAATATCTCAACCTGGCTAAAACATCTTGCACATTTTTCGCCAAGGATGTGGGGGTCCTGGTCCCCTCAACAGTGAACACTCCTTCACCTGTGCCCATGCTCTACGAATGAAGTAATCATATTTAAAGCAGTTCCTCAATGGGTTTTGTAGAGAGTAGAAATAGGGTAACTCTCTCTGTTTTCCAAATGGGACCGGGGGGCAGAGGGCCTTTCAGAGGGAAAACATGCTGATTACTGTATTGTAAAGTGGCTTTTGATTCCCCCTGCCCACTTTAATCCCCGGGACACAACAGTGGCCCTGTCTCCCACCAATGGCAATTGAGCCTCTAAGGAGACTTGTATTACCAGCAAGCGGGGTTTGATTGTGAATCTGATTGGTCATTAAAGAAGCCAGGGCCGGGTGAATTGGAGACTGGTGGGCCAATCCTCCACTGCTTTTACCCATTGTGCCTCTTTATGCTTGGACCGTGGTTCACAGTTTGTTGTTTCAAAACAATGGACCATTGGGATGAATACAGACTCCCCACTATAGGAGCCATTCTTCTACCCTCCCCACCTCACCCCGTCCCCTTGGCGTTTTCCCTCCTCTTCTCCGCCAGGCTTCCAGGGAACGCAATTAAAGTGGGGGAATTTGCGGGAGGATGGGGTGGTAGAGGGGAGGGGCACAGCATGGCTATTATCCATCCCATAAGGTTGAATGGTCGCCCCCAGCCCGCCCATCCCCCCTGGAAGACACTACAACAGTGTCCAGAGCTGAGATGTTGAAGAAGACCTTAGTCATGAGATGTCTAAAAGGTGACACTTGTTGATAATGTATTCTGCCTTGAAAGGTTATGGCGTTATCTACTATGATGAATGCTAAGCATGCATATATATACAGTATATATATATATATATATATATATATATATATATATATATATATATATATATATATAT
>JAODUK010026840.1:0-23942 GCA_027564635.1 Typhlichthys eigenmanni
TTTTAAATGCGCTGGAAAATAGCCCGTTTTGTACACAATTGAGGTGATGCAATGCCCAGTAGTGCGTAAGTGTGTTTGTGTATACTATTTCTCCAGCCGTGGTCACGTGGTGTCATAAATGAATGTATTATGAGAGGTATTTATTGAAGTAGGACTAAGTAGGACATCACTGAAGGCCTAGGTGTTTAATGCACGTCCCGCCACTGCTACTATATTAGCTTGCACTGTGCAACTCCGCTACAGTAGCTACAGTAGCCGTCTTTATACTGGCTACTATATTAGCCTGCGCTCTACAGCTAGCTACAGTAGCCTTCTCTATACTGGCTACTATGTTAGCATGCTGTCTACAACTCCGCTAGATGCTAGAGTAGCCCACCTTGGTGCGTCCCCTCCTGGATCGGCGCAGCACCTTGGTCGACCGGTAGTGGTCCGACTGGGTGTCTGCCAGGGACCCCAAGGAGAAGCGGAGCTCAGTGGAGTCCAGATGAGACCTGGGACACACACACACAGACACACACATGCGTATAGTGAGGTATTGTAAGTTAATTGTAAGCTAATACACTTATTGTCAAATCCACCAAATATATCTTTGCATTTCGCTATCTTATCGTTCTCTGTGCATGTTGAAAAAAGAATCCAATACTTCTACACAGCCCTGGCTCCGTAAGAAGAAACAAACAAAATGACGAACACTGCTCACAACAAAAACACACACATAGCCAGCCTACCGTGAGAGGCTGGGCTCGGTGAGAGAGCCCCCTCTCATCCTGAACTGGTCCAGCTCTGATCTCAGCTTCTCTATCTCCTCCGCCAGGTGCGTCTGGAGGAAACGGGACACAACAAGGTGATGTTCACTCGGAACTGGCGATGACAAGAGACACAGGACTGGTCTACCAGACTGAACTACAGTCGGATGGACGTGGCTACACTGCAAAAAATGCCCTGTCAAATATGAGTGCAAATATATCAGTTAACTAAGTTCCTACACTGCAAAAAATGCAAATATATTAGTTAGGTTGCTAAGTGTCTACACTGCAAAAAATGCCTTGTCAAATATAAATGCAAATATATTAGTTAAGTTAACAAAGTTGGATGTTCGTTTTTGTACAGGAACACATCTGGGGTCAGGTAATGCTGTGTCACTCTCCAGCAAAGCGATATCGTTCTGCGCTGGAGCGTGTCTCGGCCACGTAGCACACTAAAATATGGATGCAGTAACGCCCCAAACCCACCAGGAGGCTTCAACGCTACTGTTACAAAATCACAAGCTCCAAAACATTTAGAAGAAATTCAAAAAGTATTAACTGTTACACATGCTTGTGATAATCTTGTAATATCCCACCCCTTCTTCCACAGAGTCAATACTCTGCTTTGTAACAATGGAAACGTTAACCTAGTGAGACAAGGTGGTTACGCTGATGCACGCACATGGTTGCAGAAGTATAACCAGTGAGGGAAGTAGGGGCCTGGTCCAGAGACACCCACCCAGAGGCATGACCTGGCCTGGCCTCGCTCTGCTCAGGTTTATACTTATACTTATATACTTTATACTTAGGATATAGGTAAGGGTCCAATTATAGGTAGGCTAAGTATGCTTACACACCAATACACTATAATTTAGAGGAACCTACGTAGAACCTACGTAGTTTGAAGAAAATCTGGTGAAATATAAAATAATCCTTTCTACCTTTTCATGGATGGAATCCTCGTACCGTTTCCTGTAACCCTCCGAGTCTTGGATGAGCATATTCTGCAACGAGAACATCACGTTACTACCCCTACCCCAGACAGTGAGTGGCAGGTGTGGTGCGTCGGACATCTTTAGGGCCCCTGTCCATCAGACGCGCTTTAAGCACGGAGAGAGCCCATGACCTAATTTTTAAAGCTCCTCTCCAGCGCTTGTTGCTAGGCTACAAAGAAAAACGACATTGACGACTCCAGGGCAGTTCCAAAAGTTGAACTGTTTTCAACTAAGTGCCGGGAGTGGCGTTTTTTGGACTACATAGGATTTGTATTTAAGATAGGCGCACTCGGCGCTAAAACCACGGTTGGTGGACACAGGCAGTGAGCGAGTGACGGGTGTGTTGCGTCGGCACGGCGGCCATCTTAAACCTTCTCCTCCAAGGCAGCCATTCTCTCCTTCAGGTGCAGCTGCAGCCGCTCATTGGACTCGGTGAGCAGGCGATCCACGGTGTCCGAGAGCCGCTTATTGTGCTCCTCGTTCATCTTCTCTCTCTGCCGAGCCTGTGTGTGTGTGTGGGGGAGGGGGTTGATGTCACTGAGTCAAGTCAAGTTGGCAAAACAAAGCGACCATGTTCATTCTGTTTTCCGTTTGCTTTTAGTTCACAGCGAACGTTTGTGGCACACAGTTCGGAGAAGATAGCCCCCGGCGAACATGCATGGACGCTGGAATAAAAGGTGTATAGCTTAAATCTAACAATTTGGAAATGTTGACACAAAACGTTCCAATTTTTAATTTGAAAGAAATCGCCACAAACATTCGCCGAATGTGAACCCCAATACCTCTGTTTTGGAACAGACAGAACTAATTATTCTTCCTTTGTTTACAGCATTTAGTAGACACTTTTATCCAGAGTGACAGTTGATGAACAGGTCATAACACCAGTCCTAGTGAGCACACACTCCACCTGGTGGAGGAACACATGTACAACAGCTACATGTGTCTGAGTAGGTCAACATTCTATTAGAACAATGACAGCAGTGCATCGTCATCGGACTATATGTAATCAGGTCATCCCGCAATATCTGGGACTTGTACCAGGAACTCAGGAGTGGAAGGCAGGCTCACTAGCACGGATGCAAAAACCTGTACACGGGCGCTAGCATCTGCTGCCAGAGCATCTCTTGAGATGTTGGAGTGTGAGGTTTCATCATCTTACTGTACAGCGCTACCTGCTGGCCACAGTTACCCATGTCATGTCACCATGAAATGATCGCTAAGAGTATAAATACCAGCTAAGTTATTAACATTCTAATAGATGATCCTAGTGTGACCATGTCATGAGATCTGATGATCATCATCGTTTTATTTATAAGGCTATTCTTGGCCTCCTTTCAGGTTACTTAGGGAACTACATCACAAAAAAAAATAGTATGGCACGATCTGGTATTCGTTCCCTGGACTTTTATCTCTTATCGCTCCCTAAAGTACATCCTAAAATGCCTTTTAAATATGCTGCACCTTCTGCTTGGAATACTTTACAAATTCATTTAAATCTCAGAGAGTTGGTCTCACGTTATGCTTACCATCTTACCGTCTGACTTGGATATAGGCACGTCTAGATATAAATTATATGTTGAATTCCTGATGCTGACTTGTGACACTGCTGTATAATTGTTATTTATTCATATTTTATGTTTGAAACTGTGTTGGTTGCTGCTGTCTAGGCCAGGACGCTTTTGTAAATGAGAATCTTAATCTCAATAAGTCTTTCCTGGTTAAATAAAGGTATAATAATAATGATAATACAAATATGACACGATCAGTGGGGCTTCATTATAGTACAATTAATATATATTATTTAAGATATTATAGTGAGTATTAAAGGTCCTATATACGATATTTAGAACATTATTAAAACAGAAAAGAACAGTTTTATATATAAAGATATAGTGGTATAATGGCGTCCTGAGCAGAGAATGACATCACACTCCCTGTGTGTGGGCTGGAACCCCATTTGTTTTGGTCTGAGATGCAACATTTAGTGGCACAAAGGATCGTATACACATCTTTTGTGCTCATGCAGTTAGCCTAGCCATTAGCAGGTTAGCTTGCAGCCTAGCGTAACAACAACAGCAACAACGGGGGGGGGGGGGCGGTGCTCACCCTCAGCAGCTCCTGGTTCTTCTCCTCCAGCTGGCCTTCCAGGTGCGTCATGCGCTCCTCGATGCTGCCGTGGCGCTCCTCTGCCTGCGGGGGCAGCAGAGAGAGAGAGAGAGAGAGAGAGAGAGGTCATGGGGTCACACGAGCGTGTCAGCCAGATGCCCGACAGGAGCAGAGCCCGCCCCTCCTCAATGCAGCAGCAGCCATCTGAAGGTTGCTGGGTTTACATAAACACTTTTGTCCTTCCGAATGGAACCTTTCCGATTGATGGTTTCGGGTTACCTGTTTACATGGGATGTCACCTAATCTGATCTGGTGTTTACATTCGCCGTCGCAACAAGCGGAATTGATGTTAAACACGCACATATTATCTATCTTATAATGTAACGCGTCCCGCTAGCAAATGGTAAAACCATCTTGTAGTTTTAGGTATGTCTGAGAGTGAGGCTATTTGTGTGAATGGTGGAGAAATGTACGGCTCCAAATGAAGTCACAGAGAAACAGAGAGAAATACGCACACACACAGATGCGTACACACTGGCCCTGGCTATGTTAACAGAGCATTGGCTACACCAGACACTGTTCCATGTCCCCAGCAGAGCTCACTTTTGGGCACCGGTACCAACTCCCAGGAACTTATTTGCGCGTGTCGCAGTTGATTTGTCCAGACTGTTTACCGTTCTTATAAAACATCCATTGTACAGTGGCTGTGCAGACTAGTTTAGCGGCATCCTATAGTTCTATGCCGGCATCACAAAAAAGTAAGTCACGGCATGCGCATGAGAACGCAACCAGGAAGTAATCGGGTTTAACCATTTACATGTTAGAATTCTTCTTTCAATCAGGTCATGGAACGGGTTATACTACTCTCTCTTTCGGAATGAAATTGGGTTGCTCCGTTTCTCCTCTGGTCGTGGTGTTTATATGGAGCATTTTCTTTCGGGTTGGGCTTTTAACCCGATTCCAATCGGAATAATAGGGTCCATGTAAACGCAGCTAATAGTGCATGTAGTGCCATGATAGCAACCTTAGGAGCCCCTAACGAGGGCTCTCTCAGCTAGTTAGCAGCAAGCAGCTGTAGCATCCTGTGGCGTGAAGCTTAGCTTCAGAGTGGTAGCCAGTGGGCCCGCGGTCGGACTACAAGTCCCAGAGACACAGGGGAGAGACACGTTGACGGCACACACAACTCACAGGGCCTAGCTACATTAGCTAACCTGGTGGTGGCGTGTGTGTGTGTGTACCTTGGTCAGTGCTGCTATACGCTGGGCTAGCTCAGCCTCCACCTCGGGTAGCGTCTCTGCCTTCCTCATGGTCTGCTGGAGTTTCTGCTCCGCCAGCTCCAGCCTCTCCTGGAGCTGTCTGTTCTTCTCCTCCATCTGTGGTGCACACACAATTTACCGCCGCTAATTGCGGTAAATTATTCCGCTCCACGTCCACCGTGTTGCGTCAAACATGGCCGCTCCGTTTCCCAAGATGCACCACGGTCGCCGGGAGCTAAAGAAGTCCCACAACAAGGCATTAAACAGGTCAACGCTGCAATAGACGCACACTGTGGGTGCACAGGGATGTGTCTGTGCCCGATGACACCTTCCCCATCTTCTTCCCATTCACTTTGCCCTAACGGAACATTGGTGTGTGAATCGACCTTACTATGATCTCCTTAAACAGATATCTGCCTATGAATATACACAATCTGTATAGTACATGAGATATTGGTACCAGACGCATTGACCAATCATTGCAGTCCTAATAGTAGTGTTGACCAATCACATCCGTTTGGAGAGCAGATGAGCAATAATGACCAACCTGGAAATTCCCCAAAATACTGGACATAAGAGACAAGCCCTCAAAGGCTAATAATCACCATCGGACGATGTCGCCGATCTCACCATTCCTAGATTGCCCTTACTGTAGCTTTAAAAACACCCAGGCAACAACGACATAGCCTTTATGCAAATTGAACGCATGCTAGGCAAGAGTTGAAGCCAATTGGCCGGAACTGCTCCTGGGCGCCGCCCACCTGCCGTAGGAAGGCCTCCTTATTGGCCAGCTCGTTCTCCAGCTTGTCGCTGATGTCGTGCAGCGAGGTGGACTCTCGCTGGGCGCTGAGGTAGCGCTTCTCCAGGGTGACGATGCGCTCCTCCATGTCCTCCTTCTGGCACATGGCCTGGGGCGCACGCACACACGCACACACACACACACACACACACACACACACACAAAAACACACGCACACACACACACACACGTACACAAACGCACACACAGACACACGCACGCATCATGATGAGTGTCTATGATTAGATAATACAACTAATATGAATCCATTCAGATCACCACTATACTCACATGACAGACACACACACACACACACACCTCCTTGATGTCCCTCTGGTACTTGCTGTTCAGGTCCTCAGAGCTGATGAGGTCCTTGCGGGCCGTCTCCAGCTCCTGCTCCACCTCGGAGACGCGTGATGACAGCGAGGACATGCGTTCCTTCATCTGGGCCAGCTCGTAGTTCTGCTTCTCCAGCAGGTCCTGCAGCTCCACCACCTGGCCGGCCTCGCGGCTCGGCTCCAGGGAGCCGTTGGACAGACGCTGGGAGGAGGAGAGGAGGAGGTGCAAAGAGAGGTCAGTGACGGAAAGATGTAGTTGTCTGTTAGACCACACCACCCCCTCTGGTGGCTAGATCAAGTACTGTTTCATAATTAATTAATTCCAGTTCAGCTGCTACTCTTACAATAATGAGTCAAGATACTTCCATTTCTACTAGGTATCACTTATTTACAAACTGGAAACTTCAACATTAATGTGTGTGTGCTGTTAAGCGCCCTGGTGGCTACACGTGGTACCGCATCTAAATGCTCTCGTGTCGATGACCATCGAGAAAATTGCCTAGTTTTTTCTTCAAAATGATTTTCTCATCTCTGTGATTATTGCGTGCTGTCACTTACGTCTATTTTAAAACAGGCAGCACATTATCTATTAAATAAAGGTGTAGTCAGCAATCCTGGGGAAAGATTGTTGATATCAAAACAAAAAACGCCTCTCCCTTCAATGCCATAGGGTGCTCTCTCAGAAGCTCACCGGGTTAGAACAGGGAGCTACTGTAGTGCACCGTGAGGGGAAAAAAAGTGTATTAGCTTACAATCACTGACCTCACCTTTAACAATGTTAAGTTTTTTTTGTTAGGGCTGGCTCCAACCACAGGTTGCTATGCTGTTCTGAAAAAAACAAAGTTTTGACTCCCAGGGAGCAAGTGATCTTGAGAAGGCTTGACGCTCGTTATTAGTTATATTATACTAATATTAGAGAGAGAGAGAGAGAGAGAGAGAGAGAGAGAGAGAGAGAGAGAGAGAGAGAGAGAGATACATACGTGCATGTATTCACACACACACACACGTCATTTCCTGTGGAGGACACACATCTTCACTAGCTTGTCACACCCCATCACCATGGTGACACTGAGGAACGACAAGTTATTTTTGACACAAGCACGCGCACACACACACACACACACACACAGTGAAGAGCCGTCACTTGGGCAGACAATCGTATTACACATTAACCTGAAGCCCTCCCTGGCCTCCAGAGGCCCCCCTGTGAGTGTGTGAGTGCGCGTCGGGCTGAAGATGACTGCTCGGCCACGTACAGTCTAGTTAACGTGATGCGGCACAGCGGCTCTCATCAGGCATTAATAGTCAAGGGGTCAGGGGTCAATGCTGACACACTGGTGCCCGTCCCTCCAGACACATTGTCTATCCCCCTGCCTCCAAGGTCAGACATCACAGTGAGATGGATCCATGATGAATCACAATGGATGCCACCCACGTCATTGACACTGACTGATCCGGTCAGCTGCTATTTGGATTCAATCGCAAAACATTTATTTTCCAGAAATTCCGGACTGATTTTTACACGGGAGAACTCTTGCAAGATCAGGGTGGTCTCACAAGGTTAGGATGTATCTCCCTTTCATGCACACTAGAACAACCCAGCATTCCATGCAAGTAAAGTGAAGAGGTACACAGATTTTAGAGATGCATTAGGCTGCTCTCTCTCTGCTCCCATAGAGATGCATTAGGCTGCTCTATCTCTGCTCCCATAGAGATGCATTGGGCTGCTCTATCTCTGCTCCCATAGAGATGTGTTACGTTGACCTACCTTGCCATGGACCAGCTGCTGGGCATCGCTACTCTCCAGGATGTCTTCCGACCCGTCTCCCGATGCCACTTTCCTCTGGATGTGGGCATTCTGCTCCCGTAAGGCCACAATCTGCCAGGCAAAACACAAGACAGGCCCGTTGTGACAGAGACTAATCCTCAGAGCCCTTAGAGGCAAGTCTGGTCGCTCGATAGCCATCTTGGTAAGGTCAAAGTCCTTATAGGAAATGCCTCCAGGCAGTTATTAGGAATCTAAATGAATGATGCCAGTATCTCTTGGTGACACCTGCTGATCGGACGGGGCGGGCAGTCAGAGTGAGAGGGAGGAAGAGGGATGGAGAGGGGGGTGGATGAAGCTGTAGTGTAGAAGAGGGCGGTGGGGTCCTCGCTCGCTGTGTGACTCATTGATCTTCTCAAGGTGAAAGCCTGGAGCAGGAGAAACTTCTGCTGCCGCACGGTACATTAAGTATCGTCTAGTATTGTTTGTTTCTCTGTAGCATCTGCTATCTCACTTGACAATTGTGCATCTGTACTGTACATCCACTGACTTATATTTATAGTGTATATTTTATAGTTCTGTATAGATGTGTCCTGTTAAACATATTTATTGCAATTCTTTTGTCTTTTATACCTTTTTTAACGTGTATTAGTCTTGCAATAAAGTCTATCTTATCTTAAGATCAGTCACAGACTTTGGCACATGCACACACACACATACTGTACACACACACACACATCAGACAGACAGTCACACAGACAAACACGAGACACACACACACACACACATCAGACAGACAGTCACACAGAAACACGAGACACACACACACACACACACACACACACACACACACATCAGACAGACAGACAGTCACAAAGACAAACACGAGACACACACACACACATCAGACAGACACACACACACACACTGAAGAAGCGATGACATTGCATTCTCGACTAGCGGGGTCAAAGGTCGGCAGTACCATTAGCAGCGACGGCAGTGAGCTGGAGGACCTCCCCCTCCCCCACCACGGGAGCTGCAGGGCGGCCCAATTCAATTAGCGGTCTGTCGCCGTTGCCACGGAACCCGGAGACCGCCGCTAGAGGAACAACCCCCCCCCCCCCATGTGTCCCCCGTGTGCTAACGGACGGGGCGGGGCTATTTATAACACGGCTGTAGGCGACAGACGTCCTCAGAGGACGACGCTATTGGAATACCAAGCTGTCAATCACACGTCACATTGACCACAGGACGGCAGGCCTGTCACAACCCTCCGACACAACACCTTTCACCTTTCAGCAGGAATAAGGCCCCGATTACACCGAGACGCCTCGCTAGAAACGCGCCGCTAGAAATGCATTGCTGGAAATGCGTCACTAGCAAAACCATTGTTTTCCTATGGTACACCGCAACTGACATGCGTTTTTTTAATGGAGCTTCGCGATTTTCTTTGCGTTTTTTGGACGCGCATAAAAGTACAAACAACCGTTACTTTTCAGCGCGAGGCGTGGAGACACGCTGTTCGTCAATGTTGGCCCAGGCAGCCATTCTCTTTGCCGAAGGCAGCGCATCTCAGTTTAATCATGGGTTTATCAACGCGCTTTTGAAGCGGCCGCGCCTTCAGCTACGCGTCTCGGTGTGATCGGGGCCTAAGTCCGCTGCCTGACAGACACCAGTGAGCTTAGAGGCAGGGGACAACTTCACCTCTGTTTCCTTTTGAAACTATTGGACAGCGCTGAACCGTCGGCCTCATTTTGAAACTGAGCTAGCTACACCGGTTGTCATTTTTCAGAAGCGGTGAGGCAGGGTAGTGATTGTGAAAGTAATTAGTAACGTAACTAGCAGGAGTAATAAGTAACTTCCGAAACACGTTCTCGTAGCATTGTGTTGTGCTTGTGGAAAGGTAGGTGTGACATCCCTGAGCAGACAACAGAGTACTACTATATCGTACCGCTACGTCACACGCAGCTCAAAACACCAAGTCACATGGTGTGTCCACTATGTATTTATGATGAGGTGTACGGAACTACAACTGACTAAACTCAAGTAAATCAAACGTCTGTGTCGCCAAATGCTCCGTCCAAGCTCACCAAACATGCCCTTTAACTGCCACATGCGTGCACACACGCACACACACACACACACACACACACACACACACACACACACACACTCACCCATCTGCTGTCTATTTCTGTATTTTCTCATCATTCCACATCTTTGCTCCCTCCCTTAATCTTTCACTCTCTCCCCCTCTATCTCCCTCTCTCTCTCTCTCTCCCTCTCTCCCTCTCTATCTTCCACTCCCTCTCTATCTCCCTCTCTCTCTCTCTCTCTCTCTCTCTCACCCTCCCCTCCTCGCTCCCCATCCCCTTCTCTCATCTCCAATATGACGCTCCATAGATTAGTAAAGTGTCATCTTGAGGGGTCTCTCTCAGCTGGAACCACTCCATATGCCCTGGCACTGACACAGGGGAATGGGAGGGGAGGGGATGGGGGGGGGGGGGCAATAATAGCTAACTGGGAACTTGTCATTGCTCCCCATACACACACACACACCTTACCTCCTGATTGACTGCGGTAAGCTCCTCCTCCAAGGCCGACACCCTCTCCAGTGACACCCGTAACCTCTCCCGGACCTGAAACCCCAGACACACACTTAAAGGTACAGTACGCCGTGTTTACACCTCCCACCTGTAGATCACCTGGGCTGCTACCTTGGTGTGTATGTGTGTGTGTACCTTCTCGTCCAGGGCCTTGTGGTGCTCAAACAGAGACTTGAGGGCCTTCAGCACCTCCACCTCACTGGAGACTCCCGAGGGAGACTGGGCCTGCCGCTTCACCACCGTCATGCGCAGGGAGCGCTCGTGACGCGACACCAGGCACTCCAGGTGTTCCAGGAGGAGCTAGGGGACACAGGCAGGGGTCAGGGTGCCTCTCTCTCTCTCTCACCCTCTCCCTCCCTCCCTCTCTCTCCCTCCCTCTCTCTCTCTCCCTCTCCAGGAAAGCAAAGCAGTCTTTCTCCATGTCCTGTTTGCTCAGGAGCCATTTTATATTAGCTAGTGAGGCAATATAAATACAGTGAGGAGAACCAGGAGGTGCTGGGGGAGGTGGAGGGAGATAACAGGCTAGCAGGGGAACAGGGAGGTGCAGGGGGAGGAGGAGGGAGCTAACGGGCTAGCGGGGAACAAGGAGGTGCAGGTAAACCAGCCAGTATAAATGCACCCTGACTATTGGCCAATGTGTGTAAAGCAGCAATACGGCACAAACACGTGACTCGTGTCCTGCCTGAATGTCCGCTGGGCTTTATTCCTGTCTGCCTGTACAGCCCGGGAACCCATCAGGGTCCATTCATAAATACGCCTCACGACTGCATAAGCACAGCCATCCACGCACAGTAACACACACGACATGCACTAATGGCAAGGCTTCATTGATCGCACCATGCAGCACCCTGCTCTCCACAACTTCATTCTCTCTCTTCTCTTCCCACCAGCTTATTAGCAGCTAGCTCCTGTGCTCGTCTGTGACGCCCGTCCGTCAGCTGTAACGCCGTCAATAAACGCGGCACAAAGTCAGCGGCCACAATATGCACAATATATCGACTATCACGTTGCACAATATCATATGGAAAATGTGGCAGGAAGCGCAATATTCAGTTTATTTAGTGGAGAGATGCGTCCATTGGCTGTTTGGTTAGTTGTGTTTGATTTATACAATATTATTCTGAATATTTGGATGCATTTTTCCATAACCTTTGTGTTTTTACTTATGTTTTAAAAAAATCTAAATTAATATTCATACTGAAATTTTCCTGATCAATATCGCAATATCACATTTGATCAATGTTGTGCACTGCAGAGAGTCGCCTTTAAAGATGTAATCATCAATTGTACAAAGTCCCATACCGGTAACAGAGCCCGGCTTAATTAAGGTGTGCGTCATGATGGGCCAGAGGAGGATGGAAGGCGATAATGAAGTGAGAGGGTGAAAATTAGGCCTTTTCTTGTCTCTCACACCTATCTCTGCCTGTCTGTCTGTCTGTCTGTCTGTCTCTCACACCCATCTCTGCCTGTCTGCCTGTCTATCTGCCTGTCTATCTGTCTGCCTGTCTCTCACATCTCTCTCTCTCTCTCTCTCTCTCTCTCTCTCTCTCTCTCTCTCTCTCTCTCTCTCTCGGAAAGCAAAGCAGTCTTTATCGGTGTGCCGTTTGCTCAGGAGCCATTTTAGATTTACTATCCTGGACTTGGGCACTATACAGTCGGGTCATTTATTGGCTATTGAGGCTACGGCCCTGTAAGCCTTAGAGCGGCGGTCCAATCTGCAGTTAGCTTTACTGTCCGCTCGTCCGTGTCCGGCTAATGATGTGTGTCTGCACGTGTCTGGAGCTGTGAGACGCACACGGAAACAAAATGTGTTTTGGAGTGCACACAACAGATTGTGTAGCAAACGTTTTGCGTTTGTGTGCGTGTGTGTGCGTGCGTGCGTGTGTGTGAGATCATGTAGCACATGCATGGGTGTGTAGACAAGATTGTGTAACACGGGAACGTGTGTGTGTGTGTGCACCAAATCTCCTCGCCCACCCTGGTGTTATTTCTCTCGGCCTTGAGCTCGGAGATCTCCTCCTCCTTCTCCAGGAGCTGCTCCCGACACGCGTTCAGCTCTTTGGTCAACGCTGCAAACTCCTGTTGAGAGAGACGTGATAGGGAGGAGACAGGGAGGAGAGAGAGAGAGAGAGAGAGAGAGTTAGTATGGCTGCTGAGTATTGACCCAGAACAAAGAAAGTAACGTCTCCCAAGGTGGAGATCAAGACCTCAGCCAAGTCCATCTGATTTAGAGTGGAGGAGGAGGACTCTTTCTATCATCATGTTAAAGATGCTTTCATTTCCGTTGTAAAATGTGTTCTGAAGCGACACCCACTGGTGACAACGTAACAGAACACCGTATCACCATCTAACTGACAATCGGCCCAACGTGTGGTGGGGTTTGAACAATTCAATGCACTGTTCATCACACCGTCAAATTACATCGCTCCGTTCCCAGACAGAACACATTGCAGACGACAACATGTGGGTCATAAACCGCTGTGCAGGAAGACTCCATGCCGCTCAGAACAGGGAGCCTTTTGTCCTCCTGCTCAGACCACAGCAAGGAGCGTAAGGATGGCTGTCGTGAATCCACGGCACAGCCAGGGGCGGGGTGGGACACAGTGCACCACTGGAAGGGGATCGGAGAGCTGACATGAGGGGCTTACGCATGATTAGTGAGGAGCAATGCTAAGCCAGGTACAGGTTTGTGCACGTGCGCGTAGGGTCTCCACGAAGGGCCATGAGATAATGTTTTCAACATAATTATCATCATTATGATTATCCTTATTATTGATGTTATGATGTTTATCATTTTGATTTTGATTTTACAGGGAAAAAAAGCGATTCGGGATTTGTGTAAAATAGAATCTTTTTGGAGATCAAATTGCTGCATAGGCAGCATAACAGACAGATCAATCTATCTATAGTCACGTTATCACAATTAAAAATAATCTCAGTTTAAATCGGTCATCCTCAGTATTATAGTCATTATATAGCTGCTATTATAACAAAAGATAGCGTTATAATATAATCAACTCAATACAAGAATGCAGCATTTGTGTTGATTGATAGGATGCCAACTACCGCTCCGTTAGCCTCGTCGTGGAGGCGTGAGTGAAGTGCCAGAAAGCTCAGATCTGGGAGGTGGGCTTCAAACCAAGAACTCATCAGGGTATTTTTGGAGTATACAGTTAATTAATAAAGATGCCCAGTAATGTCTTACAGTTAACAGCATAAATATATACACACACACACACACACACACAGAGAACCAACAGTATGGTCAGGATGGACCTAGGGAGATTTTAAACATACTGTATATGACATGAAGAGCCATTTTCAACTTAAAGAAATACAGATTTTTATAAAAACGGGAATATGGACAATATTACCACCAGCACTGATCTCTCCCCTCACAGTTCAGTCCTAATATTTAGTTGACAGCTATAAAAAATAATTAAATAAAATAATAAATGTAGGGTGCAATTAAACATGTAGTGACAAACAGTTTGTTCATCTCTCTCTCTCTCTCTCTCTCTCTCTCTGATACCCTCCGTAATTAAAATATTCTCTCTCTCACACACACACACACACACGCACACAAACACAGCCCATCAGCCAAAGTGACGATCAGGAAGAATCGAGTAGCATGTTTCGACGAGGCCCAGACAAAACACACCATGCAGCCCGCGGGATAACAGCTTCTGTTCACAGGTCAAAGGTCAAAGCGTAAAGGAACACCGACAAACATCCAAAACAAAGTGAAGCTCTGTAGGAACATGATCGTTACATGGTGCACCTGCTAAATTGATGTAAGCTGCTGTAATCATTTTATTGTTTGCTTACAACATGACATGTTCCTGTTGTAAGTCCCTTTGGATAAAAATACCTGCTAAATGTTATACAACTGTGCAAAACATTTATTTACCAATTGATGTTTCATTGTATTTCTTTGTAAATACTGTACCTCTCTATTACATGCCTCGATTGTGTTTTTGTTAATTTTCATGTTTGAAAATGTGTGCTTTATGTGAACCAAACTTACTTACCAACTGTTTGTTTGCATCTCTTCATCTAGTTCTACCACCATTTACAAATAAACGCTTGACGTCAAAGTCATGTCACTTAGCCACCTGATTGGTCCGCGGGATTTGTAGACTGTAATCTCACTGTAATAATAGTAATCGCTATAATCTCAGTGAACATTGAGCTGAGATCAATACTAGTCGGGCGCAGTCAGGCTATAGAATATATGTAGTACCACGTTGCATAATAGGAATAACATCATCTCCATGGCCACAGTGTCAGAGTTCTGGATCGAGGCAATGCCAGACCAGGCTGAATTATTCAGATCCTCCTTCCTCTCCTTCTCCGTACCTCCGGAGGAGAGGAAAGCTCTTGAACACCGTATTCCCAAGGAGGAGTACCCCGGTTACGGCAGTATGGCTGTGGGGGCAGGCATGGCAGGATGCAGGGAATACAGCAAGCAAGATTGAGTGTGAGGGTAAACACCCTGTGACAGGAATAGATATAGGAAGACAGATGGTAAGGGGACGGGAGGGTATATAGGCCTGCCTGTATACATGTTTACACTACAGCAGAGGCAACGGTAATGGTCAAAACTCTACTTTAACACTGTAGGGACACATCTGCTACAGTGACACCCAGTCAAACACACACACACACGCACACACACACTTCAAGGTGATGCTCAATGTCATTTTAAAAAGGCGGTTAATCTTCTTTGTCGTTTAATCAACCAACTGCTGCCCGGTGGAAACGCAGCGATACTCCTGTCTCAGCAACATCGCTAGTTAGTTAGCTCCGGCTAGCCGCTACTTACCTGGGCAAACTGCCTCGCACAGCAATATTTGTCTGTAGGTGTGTGTGTGTGTGTGTGTCTAGAAGGTGAACTCCAATTTAAAATCCATCCTCACTGCATCAACCCATATCCCAGTGGTAGGTACATTTTTAAACAGAGCTGGGATTGTATGTGTGTGTGTGTGTGTGTGTGTGTGTGAGCGTGTGCGTGCACATGTACGTACAGTAGGTGTGTGTGAGTGTGTTAGAAGCAGACAATGTGATTGGTGTGGCTTATGCAACATGTATAAAGAGAACAGAATTAAACACATCTCCATAACCTCTCTAAATGTTGCAACCGGTGACAGACTCAAACAAGTCCTGGACAAAGAGGCAACAAACTGTCTGTAAAGCTGAAAACACACAAGTGGTTTGGAGTCAGCTCCTCCAACCATCACAATTGTACAACAAGGGTCTATTTTGAAAATGTGATCGTGACTGCGATCTAGTGCAAGGCATTCTGGGAAATTATCGAGATAATAAAAAAGAACCTGATAAGTCACACGTGGGTAAAATGTGTACCTCTACAAATACTACACAAAGTATAGCTGGTTAATATTTAATAAACGATGTTATATTTGCAGTGTCCGCAGAGAACCGTATACTACATATACACTGTATACTACATATACTACATGTATATATATTTTTTTCTTTTTCCTTCTCTCCAGTTACTCATCTATCAGCTTCAGTGCTCATCACTGTATCAATGTCATAAAGTGCTCATTACAAACTGCACGAATGGTAAATGCTTCAACACATATAGGACTGTAAACAAACAAACAACTTTACGATGCAGCATCAAAGCTTAATGTTCTTTTGTATGACGAATGCACAGGATGAAATATTATTGTCCCCCTGCCAAGTTTCGACACAGAGCACAGGACCGTTGCTAACGCTGACATTTGGAGACTCTCAGCTGCAGTCCTGCTCAGCTTTCGAAAAAAGCCTCTCTGGGGATTGTTCACTGCAGGTTTTCAGCCTATACAGTAGCAGGCTCCCTTCTCCTGTTCTAAATATTCAAGAAGCCTGTACAGTTTGCCCTACAAGTGCAGTAACTACGTCAAAAGTGACACTAAGAAAACTGGCTTCAGTTTATACAGATTGAGCTCAAAAACAAAAAGTATGAGAGCTCTGAATCAAGATAAAGCAGACATGTAGTTGCTGCGGCTAGCCTTTGTAAAGGGGCGTTTCTCCAGTTGTAAATATTCAAGGGGAAACCTGTGCTATGTGAACCAAGACATCACACAGTCAGAAGACATGCAGTGTGTCGGGTCTAACAGCAAAGCTAGTGTGGCCAAAGAGGGTGTGAGAATGCACCGATGCACTGGAGCATTGTGATTGGTGGGTGGGTGGGTGGGGGGACTAGTGGCCTGGGTGTAGGACATGAGTTTGAGCTCCCATCTGTATGCATGGTTGATACAGATGTCCAGAAGTACACTTATTGGATCAAGGCGTCTAGTAAACTACTAAATTGATAAAGTTTTGATCCTCAGAAACAGCATTGATTTTTAATGAATCGTTCCATGCAGCGATATGTGGCAGGCAGCGGTTTTGTGCCGTGCTTAAACCCCATGAACTGCTAGATGACAGTGTTGTAACTCATCTTCAGACATTTGACTCTTCCGCTCCCAACGTAAACTGAGACAGGGCGTAACATTAGGATTAGCATAGCTATGACAGTTTTCCTCAAATGAGATGAAATATAAAAGTTATTGTGATATTGGTTTGCTTACAGTAGCGTAATATATCACAATATATTAAATAGTAACCCCTGTAACATGAGGGGCAGGATGGTCTAGTGGTCTGGGTGTTGGGCTCCCAGCTGGAAGATCGTGGGTTTGAACAGAATGGGTGAATGCAAGGCAAAATACTTTAAAGTACTTTAGATAAAAGCGCTACATAAATGCAGTCCGTTTACCGTATCATATACAGTACTTGTTGTATCACCAGATTACAATACACAACCCTAGGGTCCGATAACATCTGTCTCTATAGGCCCCTAATAAGCAGCCTTCCATGCGCCAGTCACCAATGGCAGCAGATGGATCTGCTGTTATTGGAGACTGACTCATCTAGAAATCCGTTTGTTTGCCACGTGATCCTATATTATCAGAGACAAACAAGCCTGGAGATTCAAGACGTATTCAGTAAGAAGGGAATATTACGGACTGTGTTCTCCAAGGAGAACAGAGAACACAGCATCACCTTTACAGTCTTAAGGCCTTTTGAAGAACAGACCGCTTGGGACTTCTCAATATAGAAAAGGAGACTCAAGGCCAAAGAGCAGTGTTAGATCAGTGTGCTTATATCTAGACATGAAAGGAATACAAAAAGAGAGATGTTATTTTCAAGCCTCTCTTGCTATCTAGACATTTCACACGACACCACAGACCAAATTGACTCTGAAGCTGGAGTGTGTGTGTGTGTGTGCGTGTAGACTAAATCTATATATGTTCTATTGAGTGCACTGATTCCTTTGAGAATGGGACTAGAGGTGACAAAAGAGACAATAAGACCCTTATTCTCCTGACAGGTTGGCCTTGTCATGACCGAGGCTCCATGAAATTCATCGTCATTCCAAAAGGAGTCGTTACCGCGGTGCTGGAAAGCTCCCAACAGGTCAGACTGAAGGGAACACTTAGAAACGTGAGATGCATGGATCCGATGGAAAACTCCAGAAGATGCATATAGGTCAGACTCACATTGTGCACCTGCAGAGGGACGCTTTTATTATGACCCTCGTGTTCTCAGAGGAGTGTGTGTGTGTGTGTGTAGGTGTGTGCACGCTTGTGTACTGTATGTGTGTGTTGTACGTGTGTAGGTGTGTGCATGCTTGTGTATTATGTGTGTGCGTGCCTGTGTATTGTGTATGTGTGTGCATGTTTGCATGTGTGTGTGTATGTTTGTGCATGTTTGCATGTATGTGTATGTGTGTGCATGTTTGGATGCATGAGTGTGTGTGTGTGTGTATTGTGTATGTGTGTGTTGTAATGACCTTTACATGAGGGTAACGAGGGGTCATATCTGTGCTCCAGAGACCCCAGGAGGCCTGATCATAAATCTGAGAAGGGGGAACCATAGCCGGGCGATTTCCCGCCCTTGGCGTGATAACAACCAATGCTGAGCATTTCAAACCTCAAGCACGGAGGCCTAGTCGCCCGTAGCCGCTTCAGGATCCAACCCACAACCCTAGCAAACACCCACCACAACACGGACCTGCCTAACAGAGTTCTTATATGAGCAGGTGACATAAGATAGTCTAACAGCCATTGTGTGTACAAACCTGTTGTTATGCTATGTTGTTTACAGGGGTTCTGTGCAATTAATAGACTAAACGGTATAGTTAGCTATTGCAAACTAATTGTAAGCTAATAGACTTTTTGTCAAATTTACCAAATATCTCCTTGCATTTTCACAATTTAATCGTTCTGTATGTGTGGGGAAAATAATCCGGTACTTCCGGAACATAAACAAAGTGGCAAACACTTCTCACAACAATAAAGCCGTAGTACTACGCTTTGCTTCACAGTGTGTTTCGATGCGTGAGGTGGCACCGCGGATGAATATTGTTTTGACTTGAGCTCAAAATTAGCAAGCGTTCTCGAAAATCACCCTGCCTTCAGGAGTTAATGTTTAATTTGAGGTATTCATTATGCACAACTGTCATGACTAAGCTGTAGTCCTGACTCTAATTAAAACAGCGTTTGAGTCAAAACAGAGGCCAAATATGAGCTCTGTGTTTCCAAGTCAGTATTTTTTTTAGTTATATTAAGTGCAGAAAAACGCTAAATAATATTCATAGAGCCGTTATTATTATTCTTACGTATTGCTAATTATTGCAAAGATTTAGTAAAGTGAATAAAAGTATAAAAAAAGATCTTTACGTGCTAATCCCCTCTGTAACAGTGAGGAATGACCTTTAAGCGTCAGGAAGGCAGTAATACCGTCTAATACCATTAGCAGGAAGTCACCGATACATTCCTAGACACAAACTAGGGTTAGAATGTGGCACAGCCGAGACAGCTAACTGCTGGAGGACACCCTGATGCATGCTAGCTAGAGCGATATCAAGGATGGGCATCAAGAAATCTCCCCTCCAAATGGACGATCTGATCCGAACACATCCAGTGTTCCACAACAGTCTCCTCCCCTGAGCAGCGTCCAAACTTTAAAAAGGTTGGAGGTGAAGCCAGAGGCGCAAACACATACAACTTTTAGAGAGGAGGGAGGTGGGGGGGGGACTGATCCCACAGAAGATCCTCCGTTTTGCAGACAGACCAGAAGGCTGCGTTAGAATTCCCAGCGCTCCATTCAAAAGCTACTTAAGTACAGTACTTAAGTATTTGTAGGTTACTTAGTTACTTCCCAGCTCTTAGTTCTGATGCACCCTGGGAAATAACCCTGGAAACCTGATGACTAGATTCACTAATCGGAAAGATTTGTGATGTGCAGCAAAAGAGGCTGAAAATAAATGTATAATAGACAGACAAAGCTTTACAGTCGCTGTGAAACGTGAGAAAGTGGAAATCACATTAGAAAGCCATTAGCGGTTAATTTCAAATAAACACTTCCTAGTCTATGCTACGGACCAATTTATATTCCTACTTATGACAAAGCAAGTCAGTCATGAGCTCTTAATTGAACTGAAGACTGAGCACAATTAATTACTTCTTAAATCCAACCTCTCTCAGGAAAACTCATGAAGTGTATAGGGGTTCATCATATTAAAACAGAGCCCCTTGGCTGATAGACACAGGCAGCCTCTATCACATATGATATAAAATATTTTGTTGCCGGGCCAACAATAATGTGTAAAATTAGAAGTAAACCATTTACGCTATTCAAATAATTATTTATCGATTTATATATTTATATCCTATGTTGTATATAAGGTAATGTTTTTTTTCTTACATTAACATTTTTGGAAGAAAAGACATTTGGGATCAAATAATTTTGAGGACCCCCTGCAGTACTTTTGAGGACCCCCTAGGGGTCCCAGACCCCCTGTTGAAGACCTCTGCATTAATTAAGACATAAATTAAACGGCTCACGTTTACGGCAGCGCCTAATTCCCGGGAGCTCCAGTAATTAAGGTAATCATATGATCGCCATGCCGTTTTACGGCCCTCTCTGAAACCCTGTGCTGGCTGGCTGGAAATGCATCGCTGAAGTGAAACAGCTTGGAAATATGAAATGACATGAACCAACAATCTGTGCCTCAGCCAGAGACCATCATCATTGTGAGAGCCGAAGATGGTTGTGTACTCTCGTTAACACGGCTCCTGACTCACGGCCAATGCAACATGGAAAACACCTTCACTCACACCACTATATATGTCAAGTCAAGTCAATTGTATTTATATAGCCCTTAATCACGTTGCAGTCTCAAAGGGCAGCCTACACTTCACATGGAAACAAACCACACCCCTTATCCTGCTCCTCCCCCTGGGCAAGGAAAAACTTCCATAAAAACCACATGGGGAAAAGAAGGGAAGAAACCTTGGGAGGGGACCACAGAGGGAGGAATCCACCCCTCCATGACGGTTAGGATGCAATAGGTGATGGTAGGCAAACCAAATTTAGCATTAATACTATGTATACTAATTTACACATTGTGCCGCACTTAAGAACTAACACATCGGAAAGATTTACAGCGTTTTGAGTGGGTCTGTCAATTGTAGCATTAACAGACGCCACGTGAGTCCCAGGTCCAAAGTAAACATCCGCAATACTTACAGCACGTAAAATCTGTGTGACAGTCAAAGTACCAAAACAAACATTTAAAAAAATACCCAGCAAAGGAACATCTCATGCATTTCTGCACAGAGCTGCAAATGCAAAACACTGTCATTCACAGTGACAATACAGGTATTGATGACCAGACACTGTCATTCACAGTGACAATGTAATGTCCCTGTACATTGATGGTGTTGCTTCCATACTGATTTCAAATTAATCAACCCTAATTATTAGTTTTTACTCTCCAAATAATCAATGTCGGCCCTTATTAATATTATGATTTTGCTTGCAAAAAAAAAAAAGCAAAATTTGAGCTAATGGGTCTAGCCTGGCAAACATTACCGATACACACACACACACACACACATATATACACGTGCGCACATGACGCACACTCAGACACACACACGCACGCACACACACTCATACTCAGACACATACATATACACTCGCACACACACACACACACTCACACACACGTGCACAGCGGGGAATGCTAACGTTGTCTGCTAGCGTGTGGAGGTGCGGAGAGGAAGGTGAAGTAGAAAGAGCCGTGAGCCAGGAACGGCAGCACCATCAGTAAACCAAGACACTGTGTTCTGACACGCACATAAATCACCGGCACTGCTAACAGCTTGATGCATTTCTCTGTTACCGTGGTAATGGGCTGTGATTGGAACCGGTCGGAGGAACGGGAGACAATTTATGATGGCTTGTAATTAATCGTAACACCGCACGTTATGTATTCTGTGACTGAGGTAATCCAATCATAATTAATCTGCCCTTTCCATTTCACCTACTGAGTGTTTATAATGCGCGTCTAGGTGAGACACGGGTAGTGAGGCGCTTTACGGCAAACAACAGTGTTCGGTCAGAGGATAGACTTAAAGGTGCAGTCAGTGATTGTAAGCCAATACTTTTTGGTCAAATTGAGCTGAATATCTCCTCCTATGGTTCCATAGTTGAGTATAGGCTACCTTTTAGAAAATATTTCATATTACCATTAAAACTTCAAGTAGTAGTGCAACTCTTGATATGTTCAGGTAAGGCATTCCACTGAGCGGACGCATTCACAGAGAAAGCTGGCAGGCCAAAGGCAGTGTGACAGATGGCTACACTACAATCTCTTATGGAAGATATTCTAGTGGATTTAACACAGTTAGCTGGTCGAAGGTAACCAAATGCACTTAATTTAACATTTTATACATTGAATGCAATTGAAAGAAGTCTAAGATTCTCCTCACGGGGAGTGGGGTTCGCATCCCAGGTGGGACGGACCCAGTTACATGCTCTAAGTGAGACCAGAAAGGGTTCATGTACACAACCCTAAGTACTGCAGTCACGGCTTTTAGTTTTGATGATTAAAGCAAAACTACATTATAAAACATATTGCACTATGTCTCATTATCTCTAGACTATTGCAGACTCTGAATTGCAATCATTTCAAAATGCTACCGTAGTAACCCAATAGTGTAACTGTGGCAACCAATATTTCAGAGAGCACGATTGTTATGACAGCCACGCCGAGAATAGCCCCGCCAGAGCGCGCACGCACGCAAAGCCTCCCATTGGCCAATCCTGGTGGGTTGCCAGCTCCAGGGTTCGGTTCCAGTTTTAAGGGCTGCTCAAATCAAGGCTGCCTGGCGGGACCCATGGATGCCAGGGTTGTGTCTCTGAGCCTGCCGGGGGTAACGGAGGGTGTCAGATATGTGTCTAAGCCCTCCAGGGTTGCTAGGCTGCCAACACGGTATCAGATCCCACGGGTCCACTGCCTTGCCAATGCCGCCTCAGACATGCAGAGCTCAAGAGTTGTCAGATATGGTGCACATCAGGGTTCTGTCGAACTGTTGGGTTGCCAGATATGTGACACTGTAGATAAAACAGGAAGATATATAAATATGCCACACATTACAATCATGAATGGCACTGCAGGCAACCAGCTCGGATATGTTAAACCCCAGATTAATGGTTACCAGGGTCAATTAAATTCCTTGGGGAATGAATAATGTTCTTCCAAGGCACATAGTATTATTTAGTCAGGCCCAAGCTGTTGGCTGACAGCTCAACACAAAAGAGACGTTAAAGCAATGACTTCACTACACAGAGTGTGATGAAGTGTGTTTAATTACAGCTAGACGGGTGACAGGTCGTCCATCAAAGCCATATATAGAGAAAACACCCACGTCAACATTTACAATTTGTTAGACATAATTGGTAAATATACTGTGTTTATACAGCGATTTTCTAACATTCAGGCCACTCAAGGCACTGTACGTGATTGCCTCACAATCCCCCCCCCCCTTCCCACACACACACACACACACACACACGCACACGCACACGCACGCACGTGCGTATCGGCATGCAAAATGCCATTCAACCGCAGAGACACCAAGTCAGAGGGCAGAGGGGTTCGAGCCCGCAACCTCGATCGGTGGGAACATCTCTGTTTTGAGCTTCTTCCATCAGTCAGATCTAGTGACAGTAGTGAACCATGTTGTCACCACAAGTCACGTACGTGCAAATACTGTATATAGTAAATAAATGTAATAATATGTGATTTTAACGTTTGCTTCCTCAGTTCGTTCACTTATCAGACACAGGTTCAACAGTGAAGAAATGAGGAACTGCAGACACTGACAACGTATTTTGGACTATACTAGTTATTTATGGACCTTGGCGAAATCGAAGCAACACTCCAAGAAGGCTGTTGGTTAAATCTGGGCCTTGAAGCAATTCCTGATTCA